>JAQFXP010000513.1:0-28718 GCA_034693685.1 Belba bartosi
ATTATTTTTTAATTTTTCATTACTTTTTATGAAGGTTTTGAAAAGACCAAAAGCGCAATAGATTTAAATTAAATTATTATAAATTTTTTAATTAAAATTTACAATTAAGTTTAAAAAGTTAGTTGAATTAATTTCAAATTCATCATTAAAATGTTTAAAATAAATATATATGTTTATTTAAAGATTATTACTAAACTTTAAAACATTAGTTTTTTTGTTAAACTTTTATTACAAATTATTAAATAATTAAATTTTATTTAACAACATATAATTAATTTTTAATAACAACGTATGATACAACACAGTTTGAATATATAAATTTAATAATAAACCAAATGCTTAACACGTTTTAAAATTTACTTAAACTTACTGTTACAACAACAAAAATATTAGGATTAAAAATTTTAATTAAATTGATGCACGATTCTATATCATTTACGTAATATAATTTATTAGTTTTTTTTAATTAATTAGTATTAAAAATTTACATAGAATTTTTATATATATTGCTTATAACATCACGTAAAACAAAACAAAAATTGTAATTAGTTTACTACAAGGTTAAATTGACAACAACAAAAAACATTTAAACTTTAAATATACTTTATAGAAATTAATTCAAAAAATGTCGCACTATTTAGTCGAGGTTACAAACAATGGTAAACTACACAAAAAGCATACATTAGAACCATTAGTATTGCATGATTTTAGACGAAATTAATTGCAAAACGGATATAGTTTTTGAATTTAACATAAACATTAAGACGACGGATATCGGCTATAATTATTTTAAAGGTTGACAGCAAAGAATTTTATTAAGACTTTTATTAACTCTCATTTTAATTTTTATTAAATATTTTCAAGCATTTAAAATATTTTTTGTAGTTAAGTATTTTTGTCTAAATATACAATCATCTGAACCGCCCGACAAATAGTTCTGTTTTAGATAAAATGTTTGTTAGTTTCAAAATATTATTTTATTAAAATATTTTTTGTAAAATAAGTTATTTTTGGCAAAATATTTGTTAAAAATATATAATAATTAAAAAGTTATTAATAATTAAAATTTTTACAATAACTATATTATAAGAAAAACGCCAAGATTGATTAATTTTTCATCTTCAAAATTTAATAGTTTTTAAATTTTTGTTATTATCCGAATTTTAAAACAAGAGTTAAATAATCAATTAAATAATGGCACCGGTAGGCAGGTCTATGGAACTGAATCATGATTTCAAAGATCAAGATATTGTGTCAACAGATATGAAGCCGAATGATGTAAAAGAGAATAAGTTTAAAGTGACAATAGTTTGGAGAAATGTCGTTTTGATGGCATCTTTACATATCGGTGCTCTATATGGCGCTTATCTTATGTTAACTGTTGCTAAATATCAGACAGTAATCGCCTGGTTCCTATTTTATTTTTGCTCAGGTATTGTAAATATATTTTTTAATTTTATTTTTGATTAATTTAATTTAAATATTTTATATATAACCCGGAATAAAAATTAAAAATAAATGTTTACCTAGTAAATTTAAATCAATATACATTATTACCAGGACTGGGCATAACTGTAGGCGCTCACCGATTGTGGGCGCACAGGTCGTTCAGAGCCAACTTTCCTCTTCGAGCTCTACTTTGTTTGTTTAACACAATGGCCGTACAAAACGATATATACGATTGGAGTCGCGATCATAGAGTTCACCACAAGTTCTCGGAGACAGACGCCGATCCGCACAATGCTATTCGAGGCTTATTCTTCTCACACGTCGGTTGGCTTCTGTGCAAAAAACATCCAGACGTTCTCACTAAAGGAAAGACAGTTGACTTGAGTGACTTGCTAGCTGATCCTATTGTACGGTTTCAACGCAAACATTATCGGCTTTTGATATTTATTGCTTCGGTTCTAATACCAACACTAATACCGTATATGTTTTGGTCGGAAACCCTTTACAACTCGTTTTACATTTGCGTTCTCTTTAGATACTGTTATACACTTAACTGGTATGAAATCAAATTGATAACTTTTACTTAAAATTTATGCTAAATTATTTAATTATAATTCAATTGTAAAAAGCACATGGATGGTAAATTCTGTGGCGCACATGTATGGTCAAAAACCATATGATCTAACTATAAATCCGAGGTTTTACTCATTTATTTTATATAACAAATAGCTTATTATTGCCGGCACTTGACATTTGTTATATTTACTTATAGAGAAAATAATCTAGTTACTATTGGCACGTTTGGTGAGGGTTATCATAACTATCACCACACGTTTCCCTGGTAAATTTTTCAAAAAATTATATTTATTACAAAATGTTAAATTTGTTTAAAAATTTAAAATAATTTTGAATTTAATATTCAAAGGGACTATTCAGCAAGTGAATTGGATTGGAAGTACAATTGGAATTTTTCAACACTTTTTATCGATATATTCGCTCAAATCGGTTGGGCTTACGATAGAAAGAAAGTGTCGATTGATATGATTGCCGCTCGAGTCAAGAGAACTGGTGATCAGCCGTCGATTAAACCGATAATTAAATCAAATTTATTTAGTTTATGGTTCGGCCGATGCGTTGCCTTTACTATAGGAATGACTCACTTATGGATTCCTTTTCTAATCAGATTTTATGTCAATGCATAAAAAATATTAAAATCAAACTAGACAACAAAAATGATGCAGGTAAATTTCTAAATAGGAAAATTGTGAATGTTCAGGTTATGTGTCCTAAATACCAAATATATAATATCTATTTTAAGCAAACTTTTGGAGTAATTTTAAAATGTATTTTAAAATATCTAAAATGAAATGTAATTATTAAATACTTATTGAATGTAATTAATTTTAAAATAACAATAACTCCAAATTAAAATATTTGAATTAATATTATTTTTTTATAATTAACTTGTTTGTAATAAATAAGTTAAAATATTTTAATGATGAGATTATTTGTTGTTTTAATTAATAAAAGAAATTACAAAAATTATAGAAATTACAGAAATTACAGAAATTACCAGTTGAGAATTACAATGTAATCAATTGAGAACATTATGAATGAGTTTTATTGTGAATTAAAATATAAAAATTGAAAATATTTTCCGAAAACAGGTATTTCTTTAACAGAATTTAAGATAAAATAAGAATCAATTCATAAAACATAAAAAATGATAACAAAACCGATTTTCAAATTATGTGAAAATAAAAATGTTTTTCGTAAAACCTGATCACCACTTGTGGACACAATCTATTCGCGTCTTCGGCGGTCACTAAGTCTGCGTAAAGACATTCCTTCCATTTCATCAAAAACATCAGTTTTCCGAACCTATTGGTCGCACCGATTATATACTCCGGTTCCAGATTGCGGTCAAAACCTCGTTTCGGCTCTTCTATCAACGAATCCACAAAAACGTCTTCTCGTCTCTCAATCCTGTCTTCCATTCCTTCGCTTTCCAATTGTCGATATTCGCAGTCATTTTGCAGATTCTGTTCGTTCGTCTCATCTCTCGCTTCCAAATCAAGTGTCGAACCGATTGATAGTTCTTCAGCCGATTCATCAAAAGTCAACTTCGAATCGAAATCAGTTTCGGAACTATTGGTCAAAAGTTGTCGTTCAAACTGATCGACCATTGGCTGCCAATTAAGTCGAATCAAAGCGTTAATGTCTTCCCAAGTATTGTCTTCTTCACTAAATCCAATCCATTTAATCAAATACTCTATTCTTTGACCGACTCTTCGTTTGTCTAATATCCTATCGATTTCGTACTCATCTTCGGCTAACTTTTCATTTGACTCATCAGTCATTTTATACTAAATTAGTTTATTGTTAATAAAAGTTTAATTTTAATTATTATTTAATTAATTGTTTTATTTTATAATATTAATAAATTACTAAATAAAACAAAATTCATTACCGATTGAAAAAATAAAAGCAATAATAAAATAAATTAAAACAAAATTAAATGAATTAAAAGACAAATATCTAATAAATGGATTATTCGTTGAGAAAGAGCCGAGAATTGACTTTCAAATGATTTGCAATTATAGCTATTCTAAGCGTTTATTGAAATAAAATATCTCACAGTTTAGGAAATTTTTAATAATCTGACTCTACTTGTAAATCAAAGTCTGCCCTGGCTAAGTTTACTAAATATGAGTAAATTAATTAAAAACTACTCAAGTGTTTGATATGTGAGAAATAAACTGATTTTAAATGGAAAAAACTGATAATTTTGGTTCAAAATTGAAAACATTAGTCACAAACTCGTGTTCACAAACTATGTATTAATAATAGATATTCGATAGACTTTTATTGATATTTTATTTACAACTTTTTATTTTAATTATACAATTTATAAACTTTATTCGGTTTTGAGTATTTTGAAGTTTATAAATTATTATTTATAAAAATATTTAATAATAAAATTTAACTTGAAACTTTTTAATTCTTATCTCAATGTTACAAATTCTAAGATGACAACAAAGTTATTACTAATTGCTATTTAATCATTTATAAATTTGTTGCTTGGTATTATTTAAAATATTTTTGATTAACTGTTAAATACTAAAAAAGTGTTTACATTTATTGTTTTGAGTTACATTATAAAGTTCAAGCTTAACATAAATTCTTGTTTTACTAATGGTTTTGAAAAAAGATTATTATATGTACAAGTGTAAATTTTAAAATCATTATATATATAAATAGATTGGTAATTAGAATTATGTACATAATGTGTGTTATTATTAAGTTATCATACAATATTTAAACTTAAGTTTTATTTTTAAAAATTTTTATGTTAGAAGCTGTCAGTTGTATAATCTGTATTTATTATTAAACAAAAATAACTTTATTTTTGCATTAAATATGTTAATGCCATGTTAATTTATTTACTCTAAATAATTACAATTATTTGTTTTACAGTAAATTTAGTTTTAAATAAAATTTGTAAAAACATTTTTTAATTTAACCATTAAACATTGAACATGTGGTTTAAAAATAAACATCTAACTTTAAAAATAATTTAAGATTAGTAAAATGACAGGATTAAATTTAGACTATGCTTAATATTTTTGATTTCATTTTTGAAAATACTTGAAATAAATAGATTAAAATTAAAACGAAAGCCAAACCGAGTGCCAATACCAGTAAAATCCAAATTTCATTTGACCAAGCATGTTTGGTTTCCCGATATTCCATGTCCAAAGTATAAATATTATGCATCGAAAATTTATCAAATATATTGAATCTACAAAAAACATAAAAAATTATTCACTATATAATTTAAAAATAGATAATTTATATAAACGCACAAATTCAAGTTGACTAAACAAATTCAGCTAAAAATAGATTTTATTTTGATTTATATTCAATTAATTGTTTACAATTTTTTTCACTATTGTGCTGATGATATAAGAGTAAGTTTTGTATCAAACCAAAAAATAATCAAATTATAAATATACTAAACTAAAATAAAGTTAAACTTTTAGTTGCGGCTAAATTATTATATTATTACTATTTAATAAATGTATACTGTGTTCACTTAAATATAATGCTATAATCTTTCTATTCAAATTTTCAATGATAAAATTGTGCAATTATAATTTCATCATTAATGTTTTCTTAATTGTAGATGTTAATATTTAATGATACATACATGTTTACTTGTAAACATAATTTAATTGTATTTAATAAGGATCGTTTCAAATGTATTCAATTGTTGTTAATCTTTCCCCTAAATGGACGTACAGTGACTTTGAATTCATTTCTCCGTTTGATGACTTGGCTAAGAAAATAATTAAATGTTTATAATTTTCTAATTGTAAACTAAATTTTATTTTAATATGATGAATTACTGTATAATTACAGCAGTTTATAAAATGTTGCATATAATAATTGTTATAAATAGGATTGTTTAATATTTGTAGAATGCTTTTTATATGAGACAAAATTTAAATTAAAATTTAATTTAAAATTTAAAAAATTATTAAAAAATTCTAACTTAATTGTTCTATGTCAAAATTTTTAAAAACTAAAATATATGCATTTAACAATTTTTTAAATATTAATAAATTGTACCTTTTTTATAACCATGCTAGTTTTTCCTAAAAAATGTTAGTTAAAATATTTAAAATTTTTAATATAAAATATTTTCGTCTCATATTTTCATAATTTCTATAAAAATTTAAGATAATGTAATCAAGCTACTTTAAATAAATTAAACAAAACCGAGTTATTAGAATTGGAGAAACATTGGACGTATATTCAGCTACTACTCTTAAAACTAAGTTTATAGCTAAAAACCTAATAAATTAAATCTTTTATATTATAATTATATAATTATTTATTATAAAATATTTTTTTGCAATTATGGAATTTTATAATCGATTTTTAAACATTTTTAACTTTATTGTTGTAACCAGGGAAAAATATGTTTTGAATAGACTAGAAACTCTTTTAGAAATTAAAAAATACAAATTATTGTTAATAAAAATAATTTTTGTTATATTTTTATAGTTTAATTTTTTCTTTGTATTCTAAATTATCCTTAGTTTAAATTAAGTACATTTTAATTTTTTTTAATCCATTAGTTTTCCGTCCGACCCATTTGAATAAAATAAATCTAGAACAGAGTTTGAGAATGTCGGCCAATTTAGGAGAATTAAAGAAAGAATTTTTGAAGAAAAAAAATCGGCTAAAACTTTGGGAGACTACGGGGATCTTTTAAACCTAACTAATTATAATAAAATTTAAATAAATTAAAACCAAATTAAAACTAAATTTAGTTAATTTAACTTAGTTTAGACTGGATTTAGCGCCAAATTGGAGAAATTTTCCTAATTTTGATTAAAAATTTATCAAATTTGCCAGACGACTTCTGCGGCCGAAATTGTATGTGGGGTACCTTTTTGTTCAAATAATGCTAAGGGAAATAAATAGTAATTTTCAAACTTAGGGGGATTTTTGGCCGGTCTCACATTCTCAATCGCTGATCTAGACTTTATATAAAATTTAGAAAATAGTTTAACTTTTTAACAAATTTTCAATTAAAAACTTATTTAACGAAAGCTATTCAATGTAAAAATTATGTTATATTTAATGTTAAAAATATATAAATGTTTTAACTAATTTGTATTTTTAAATACTCATTAAATAATTTTAAATTGTTTCAAACTAAAGCATTTTTTAATTTTATTTGTCTTCTCTCACTTTTGTATGCCTTAATACAACTTTAGTTAATTACTGGTATTTTAATTGCATATCTAGTCATCAAATAAACAAGTTGACTTAAGTATTAAAATTATTCTTTAATTAAAAGGCATTATTTTTCATTAATGATTTAGTTACTATGTTATATTTTAAATAATTAAAATTTCTTTATAATAAATATCTCAAAAATAGTCTTAACAATTTAAACTTTAATTTGAGTTTTAACTTTTAAATACATAATTAATAATCTGTAATCTGGCTTATTTTTTCACAACTTTGCTGACTACTAAATTACTGATAGAATTTTTAAATGTTTAAAAAATATTATTAATTTATTAATCAACAGAGTTTTAATAAAAGTTAGATTGATTACAGTTTGTTAATTTTATGTTTTATAATATTTTTTAAATGTTTATTAAGTATACAATTTGTAACATTGTACCATTGTAACATACACATTTATTTTTACCGTACTTAACAATTTGCAAACATAACCTAAATTATGAAAATGTATTTTAAAAACTCAATCAAAAACATTATAACATTAAAACATTTATAATTATTTTTGTTTATTTTGAGTAAAGATTTTTCTATTTAAAAAATCAGCAAAATTAGTAAAAAGCAAAATTAATTTATCATCATAATTTCAATAAATATTAAAAATTTTTAAAATTCCTTTCAATAACTTATAGGTCACTAATCAAACAATACTAATATTTTTTATCACTTTTCAATAAAATCAAATTAATGTAAAACAGTTTGAAGAGATGAGTCAATTTATATGCATTTAAATGTCTAAATACTGTCTTTGACTTTATTGATGAAATGCGAATATAGTTCAAAATTTGAATAAAAATACAAAATTGTCTTATAATCACAAAAATAATTGACAGAACAATGAAAAAACAAAAATCAAAATCATGGCATAAATTAAAAAGTAATTTTAGAAAACTTAAAACAATAGACTTATTCGTAAGTTTTAACGTGAATTACAATTACGACTCAGAAAATAGATTAATGTATTTCATAACAAATTAAAAATTTTGTTTTCAAAGTACATAACGACATGTTATTAATGAGATTTTAATGATTTCTATATATAATACTAAACTAATTCATCTTTTAATTCGCTAAATATAAGTAAATTTTTTTAAACAGACGTGTTTTAAATTACAATTAATTTACAATTAACTAAATAAAAATAAAAATTGCCGTAAATATAACGCTAGGATAATTTAAAATAATTCAAAAATAAGTTACAAAAAATTGTTTTGCAATTATTTTCGCAACGCTTTTCATTCATGCATTCAATTCCGAAATATTACCCCTTTTTATAGAAACGAGTTTCAGAACTGTGTTTAAAAAAAATAAAAATTTTAAAAATAAATTACATCTCAAATAAAATATTCAAAACCGTATTATCAAAAGTTATCAAAAACATCATCGCTTACTCACATTGTTATTCAGCTTTCAATACAAAATTATAATTATCTTTCTTAACAAAAAAGCTTTTTATATTACTTTAATGGAGTCTGTCATCAGATTTTCAAATAGGATTCCTCCCCGTCCTCCTAGTATAAGCTAACTGTGCTTAAATGCTATTTTTAACTAGTTTTATATTTTTATTGAGTGTTTTTAGATAAATTTTATTTTAAATTTAATACTTAATTCTTATTAATATATACTTATCATTAATATGAATTAAATCTAACAGTAGAGAAATGAACTAGTAACATAAGTTTATATTGAACTGATGTTTCTCATAATGTATAATAAGTTTTGTTCAATGGATTTATTGTTCTATAAAATTCAATAAATTTCTATTCATTGATAGCAAAATGTTTAAAATAGTTTTAAAATAGTTTTTTAAAAATAAAATATAAAAATACAACAATATAAAATATATATTAAAAAGTTAGTCAACTATCTATAGCGTTTCATTTACTTGGCATTGTTAAAATACCTACCTGTGCGCTGTCCTCTATGTAACTGTATATCTCGTGTCTGACTATAATATATAAAATAAAGAATAATTAGATATTTTATAGAATTAAAAAAAGACAAAAATGTGACCTAATATTGAAAGTTTATACGATTCAGATAATCACGTCTTTTATTCATTACAGAAAATATCTGAATAATGGTTTCGAATGATATTTATGTAAAAATCATAAGTATGGGAATTACTAAAAAAGATGTCATTGTTTGCGAGCATCTATTGGTTGATGAGGAGAGTAACGATATTTTCAGGCCTTTCCTCTGATGCCAATTGAAAGCAATATTGACTTAAATAAGCAAAAACTTAACCAAAAAATATTTGACTCAAACTAGAGTTGAATAATAAGCTAAAGTGTTATATAGTATTGTTTTGAGTGCAGCCAATGGCCAGTAAAACCATGCCTTTGGGTTATATAGCTTTTAAGTAACAAAAGAGCAAAATTGTAAGAATAGGTCAACAGTATTCTGACAAACTATCATCTTTATTTGTTTCGCAACCATCAAGGCAAAACTCTTTTCTCTATAGCAGGCAATGTTCTAATTGGAAAGTCTGATTAACTTTGAATTTCAAAGTGAAAACTTTTGTTTTATTATTCCAATTAAAATATACATTTATTTTGCCTTTTATTGTATCTCTATATAAGTGAAAATCTATTGAATGTGTGAAATATTGCAGTTAATCGAAATAGTTATTAATTTTAACTAAAAATTATTTAAATACTTTGAATTTTAAGTTTTTTATTGGTGATATTTTTTTGTGTAAACTTTGTGTCGAACAAATATTAATTTGTTTTTATACTTTAATTTAAATTTTGTTTTTATTTTTATTGCTTTTCTTCTTAACTGTTTTGATTGAATTAATTAATTTATTTTAAAATTTTCCAATTGTTTGAAATTATAAAAAGTGATGAATTAAATGAATCGATCAATGGCTCCATTTATGATGGAACCGGAGATCAAGTTTAATAATCATAAACTAATTAATATGGACAAGAATAAAAGAGTATCGACCAAGATTGTTTGGAAAAATGTGTTTTTCATCAGTGCAATACATTTGGGCGCTCTATATGGGGCCTATTTGATGATTGTGTCGGCCAGATATCAAACATTGTTTGCCTGGTATTGGTTTAGTTTACTTTCAGGTAAAATTAAAACCAGATTTTTAGTTATTAATTTAAATCTTATATTAAATTTTAAAAATACAGCTTAAAAAACAAATAATTGTTGACTAACTAGATTAAATAAAATTTTTAACTTTGATTTTATCTATCAATAAATTTTTTAACAACAAATGACACACAAATATAAATATTAATTTTATGATGACTCACTTATTATGAGTTTAAATTGTTAAATCTTATCTAATGCTATATTAGCTAGTATCTATAATCTAATAATAATTATTATAATTATGCTATAAAGGAATGGGCATAACCGCGGGCGCCCACCGCTTATGGGCCCACCAGTCATACAAAGCAAACTTTGCCTTAAGAGCCATACTTTGCTTCTTCAACACAATGGCCGTTCAGAACGATCTGTACGACTGGAGTCGCGACCATAGAGTTCATCACAAGTTCTCTGAGACGGACGCCGATCCGCATAACGTGAATCGGGGCTTCTTTTTTGCACACATGGGTTGGCTTATGTGCAAAAAACATCCCGAAGTGTTCGCCAAAGGAAAGTCTGTCGATTTGTCTGATCTGTTGGCCGACCCTATCATCAGATTTCAGCGCAAATATTATCGCATTTTGGTTGTGATTATTGCTATATTAATACCGACTCTTTTGCCCTATTTTTGTTGGTCTGAAACGATTTGGAATTCATTCTTCATTTGTGTTTTATTCAGATATTGTTATATACTTAACAGGTATTGCAATATCGAGACTATATTTATGTTTTTATTGTTAAATATTTTTTTAAAGCTATTCTATTATCTCAGAAATAAAGTGAACAGAACTTTGATTTAATAGGGATTTAGATCTAAAAATAGTTTGATTTCAAAATTGAATAAAGATTTTTAGATTGAACTAAAATTTTTTTGATCAAACAATAATATTTTCATTATATTGATATTTGACGTACAATACGAGAAATCAAAATAATGAAACAAAAAGAATGTTATTTTAATATTATAAACATAATATTATATTAACATTTAATATGTATTGTATGTAATTTTATTTAGCACCTGGCTGGTTAATTCTGCCGCTCATATGTGGGGTCAAAGGCCTTATGATTTAACAATTAATCCTAGGTACAATCAATTTACTTGTTTTAACAACTAGGTTTTAATTTAAACTAATTTATTTAATCAAAATTAGAGAAAACAGCTTTGTTACATTTCAATCATATGGCGAAGGCTACCATAACTATCATCATACGTTCCCCTGGTATTAGATTTTTATTAGATTTTAAGTTTTTATTTGTTTTTTTGTGTTTTAAAACTAATAATATTTGTTTTTAGGGACTATTCAACGAGTGAACTGAACTGGAAATACAATTGGAATTTTTCGACACTTTTTATCGACATGTTTGCCAAAATCGGTTGGGCTTACGATCGCAAAAAAGTTTCGCTTAATATGGTTGCCGCTCGGGTTAGACGGACTGGCGATATGCCCCTCATTACTGATACAAATAATATTAATTTTTTTGATTTGGTTGTTATTCAATGCATTTCATTGACAATAGCTTTGAGTCATTTATGGATACCTTTTTCCATAAGATATTTAGTTAATACATAAAATACTAAAATATGTTTGAGTTGATCCGGATTGAGGCACTGGCATAATATATCAACCCGACTATAGCCTCAGGTTAATTTGCTGCTTGATCAACGGTTTAATTATATTGTGGCAAAATATAATAAACGATCTGTTGTTTTAGTCAGCAATTAAGCGAAGCCTAACATTAAATACCGAATTTTAACATTATTTTCAATGTTTTCCAACTAATAAAGTGATGAAAAATTCTAAATAAATAAACTTTTTCTAATTTATTGACATGTAATACAGCGGTTATATATTAATATTAGTTGTATAATATTAATATAACGTATATATTAGTTGCTAAAAATTAACTCAATTTATTTTTTAAACGATTTATCTACTTTATGTCTTTACTCTTGTATTTTATCGCTATTTTATTACCATTTTTATTGATTAAACAATAGTTTAAATAAAAATAAAATTTTATTTAAAGTCACGAATGAATCCAAATATAAATAAGATTTATAACAAGAATGAAGTGCAAAGAAAAAGTTATCAAATAAAACATATTTAGCTATATAGTTGGTATACAGGCTATTATATAGTTTATTATTTTTTAAATAACTTACCTATTGTGCAAATAATAATAATAATAATAATTTACAATAAATTTTTATAACTCATTTTTTAGTAACTAAATAGTCAAACGAGATTTAATTTTTATTATTTCTTGTTTTACAAACAAATAGTAATTTTTAGTCCAAAGCCATAAAAACTAAAATATATTTCGTGTGTTTCTCGTATTATATGCGAAAATTCAACTTATGGTCTGAAAAATAGAATTGATAATAATTATAATTATTATTATAAAATTCGACATTTGTTAGCCTTACTTGAAGGCTATGTAAAATTTTTTGATAAATTCTAAAACAATTTTAATGTAAAGTGTGATATAATATAAATTTTAATAATTAACTAATTCTAAAATTAAATTCCAATTATAGTAATACAAATATATTTTTTAATGACAAACAAACAATTTGATTATTTTTTATTTTGAGTTGTAAATTTTACTTAACATATAATTTTTATTTTCAATTTATTCCTAACCTATTGATTGAGATTTACTAAATATAATGCAATAAAATCTATTCACAATAATATGATATATTTGTTTTAAAATAAATTTTTTATTTATTTATTTCTATTAAAGACTAAGTTTATTATTTTAAAAAAAAAGTTTATTATATTTTATAGTATTTTACAGTTTATTTAAATATTTCAATTCCAAAAATATAATAAATGTTTGAATTGATATAAATATTCGTGTATTTATGTTATCATTTCTCGTTCGTATTTATTATTATCGTAAGTTTTTATAATTGCTAATAAATATTTTAATGTTTAAATTATTCATAAGTTTATTTTGTTTGATATGTAAGCCGCTGTCCAAAATGAATACAAATTTTACCCTATCATGTATTAGAAGCAAAATTATTTTAATAAAAATATCCTGTTTAATACGGTATATTGTATTAAACAATTATATAAAATTTATATTAATTAATTAACTGTTTAATAATGAATAAAATTATTTTCACATAAAAATTGTTAAATGAAATAACCAAAAAAATCTGATTTATATTTAAAATTAAACTTGAAAAATACTAGACTCTAATAAATAGCATTTCAATAATATTTATTAATGTTAAGATAATTTGAATATACATTTAGTCGCCTAAGTACTAATGTTTAATAAAGATAAAAACACTTATCAAATTTTATCGCAAAATTCTTGCTAAATTATTTTCTGCTTTTAAGTTAAAATTTGTTTTTAATGGAAAAAAGTTGCTTATTTATTTTTGTTTACTTACTGCCACAAATTAGTCAAGCGTCAGTATTTTTATTTTAAAACTCGAGCATGTTAAAAAAAATAAAAATTTAACATTTATAAAAACAGGTAAAAACAAAACATTTAAACTTTATTAGATTATAATTGGCAAACTGATTTTATGTCAAATCAAAGTTTGAACCAAGTAAATTGCAATTTAAATTCTAAGCAGATGCAAATTTGACCTCAAATCTCAATGTAATTATTGCTCTTTTTATAGCATCAAAACATCAATACTTTTAATTTATTTTATTAAATAACAATCAAAATTTTCAAATATATTTTACGGTATATTATATTTTTATACAAGTACAGTATTGAGTTCAATAATACTAAATAGTTAATTTTTTGAATTAATGCCATGTTTATTTATGAATTTATTTTTTTAATGAATTATTTGATTTTCAAGTTTAGATATTAAATAACTGAACTAGAAATACATAAAACGCATAAAACTGTTATATTTTATTAGAGTTTAAAATTTTGATTTATCTAACGTTTAACTTATTTATCTATAAATACAATAAATACAATAACCGATCAAAAGAGTCAAACAAAATATTTTAACCAATTTTTAATCAATAGAAACATTATCTAAATTATTGGGTTTGAGAACACAATTACGAACTCATTTTATAGCTATTCATTAAAATCAAAATTCAATTACAATTTTTTTTGGTTGAGAAGAGTCTATTCAAACGAATCAGTTATAGAAATTAGAGATAAGAATTGGGTCGGTTCGGATTGCAGCTAAAAATTTCGGGTTTGGGTCGGTTCGGGTTTTAATTATAAACTCAAGATTTTATTCTATCTACAATTTAAAAACTGTTTACTAGAATACTAATGTTTTAATGTTTAATTATATTTGAAAACCTTTGTTATTAATTTTCAAATATTAAACTCATTTATCTATAATTAATTTTAAACTTAAATTATTTAATTTTGTTTTATACTATTTTAGGTAATAGTTTTAGCATAATTAATTAAAAATTTATATGTATTATAAAATAAAATATTATACAATAAATTATAAACTAATAGAGATAGGTATAACTTAAAATAATTTTATCTTTCAAATGTAAATAAAAAACTAATTAAACTAATAATTAGTTTGTATTTAGAAAACATTGAACAACTGACCATACAAATAATTATTTTAAAAACCACCAATTACCATTTGATTTATAAATATATTATTATTTAATTTGGGTTAGATTTCGGGTCGGGTTGATAAAAAGTAACCCAATTCTTGTCTCTAATTGAAATAACAAAATAGAAACTATTAAAGCAATTGAATAAAATTAAATTGAAAAAAATTGCGTAAATTAAATAAAAGGATATTATGAACACGTTTTGCAGTTTTGAAAATTCAAATAAATCAAATGAGTTAAGAGAGATGTGGTGGATAAGTTCTTATTTTTCTGGTTTTTGATATTTGAGAGTTATTTAGTCGCTCTTATCGATTGCTATCATTAATAAAAGTTGTCGTAAAATATTTTTATGTAACTATCACTAAAGGAAAAATTTGTACAAAAATCTTAAGAAATTTTTCTCTATAATACAAATGATCTATACATCAGATCAACAATTAATCTAAATTTTTAAGCCCTTAGATAACAATCTAATAAAATATTAAACAAATTGCAAAAAATTAAGTTATTTACGCAATACTATAACCTATAAGAAAAACATAATATCGACAAATCAGTAAAAATGTTTTGTAAAAAGCTTATGTATAAAAAATTTCAACTAATTAGAAAAAATTAAAAAATAAATTTTATGCACTATTAGGCTATTATTGTGAAAATATAGAATAAATGTCAAAAATTGCTACTTTTTTGCGCAATATTATTCAGAGTGAGAAAAATTAATGACTACTCCAAGAGCTGACGACTGGAACATCGGTGAAGAATGTGAGTCAACATAACAGTTAGAAAAGTTATAAATTGTTCAAATTGTTGGTATTATTCCATAGACAGAGTGAATGGGGAGTCACAACCGCTTGGTTTCAAATGCCAGTCATTAATAATAAAGTCGAGAAATAGTCAAAAATACTAAATATAAAACACATTAGAAGTAAGTAAATATAGAGCCTCTAAGCCTGCAATGCGAGCACAGGTTAGGGCAATGAAAAATACTTGTCTTATGTAATGGTGTTTGTAATAGCAGTTAAATGACAGGACAGGCACTGCTATATCGAACTGATAGAAGAGCAACGGTAACCACTCGAGTCTATTAATGCTTAAAAAAGAAGTGTTGCACAAGTAGTTATCAAGTTGTGCCCAAACATCCCAGTGCCCAATTGAGAGTTGAGAGTTGAGAAGGAAGTAAATTATAGTCGTATAACCGACAAACCCAACAGTTTACTATTGCCATTGCCATTGCCTACCTATTGCCTCCACTACACTACACTACACTACACTCCGCACAAACATACCGGAGCCCGTAGTCCAGTTTTTTCAGTTAGCTCGCTGTCTCTCTCTCTCTCCCTCCCCGGCTCTCTCTCCCTCTTCTCTGCTCTCTCTCCCTCTCCTTCTCTCTCCCTCTTCTGCTCTCTCTCCTGCTCTCTCTCCCTCTCCTTCTCTCTCCCTCTTCTGTTCTCTCTCTCTTCCTCTTCTCTCCTCTCTCTCTCCTGCTCTCTCTCTCTCTCCCTCCCTCTCATCCAAATACAGAATGAATGATAAGTTCAAACTCTTGAATAGGATATGTAGTGTAGATATCAGTCATCATTCAATAAATTAGGTTTTTCTCTGGAGTTTAGTTTAGTTTAGTTTATTAGCATAAAACTGGAACTAATGCACAAGAATTAGTGGCTTTTTCTCTAAAGAAGTAATATTTAGTTTTCTTCAAACGGACGCCAGAATTGTTCGCTTGTATTGACTATTTCTGAAGTTTAGTGAGCAGTTGTATACCTGTGCCTCTGCCGGTGCTCGTTTGTTGTGTGGTATTTAGTGCTCAGTTATGATGAGAAGAATATACTTCTTCTTAAAGTTATTTTGCAAAACATCTAAAGAGAAATAAACTTTTTTTTATAACACTATTTGTTTTTAAGCTTTAAAAATATTTTTCTAATTTTCATTATAAAAGTAATTAAACTTTTTATTTTAAAAAACTTTTATTGAGTTTTATATTTCAAAACAGTTAAACAGTTTTATCATGTTTTGCAATTGTGAGTATTTTTAAAATATATTATTAATATTATATTTTAGAAATAAATAACTTGTTATGAATGATAATTAATACTAAATATATGTTATTATCCTTTTATGAGTTAGTAATTGTATTTTTTCACTGAATATTATTTGAATTATATTTATTGCTCTACTATTTTGCATTAGATAATGATCTAATTGCTTAATATTTTAGCATAAAATAATGAATTTTAGTCATAAAGATCTTAAAATTAATAGCAAGTTATTTGTTAGTTGTTTATTATATAACTACTATATTTGCTCAATTAGAATTTAATTTCAAAATATATTCTTGGCCTAAATTTATGCTAATTAGTTTAAACAATAATTGTTTGTTTTTATGTGCAATTATTAATAATTGTTAATTTTTTAAATTTTAATTAATTAATTATTTTTAATTTATTTAAACAGATAATCCGTGTTTTGCTTTACTACTGACTTGCTTGACATTAACACAAATTTGTTTAATTAACTCAACTGTTAATCACAATCAGAATTCAAATGTGAAGCGAATGATTAGCAAAGAAATTGTCGGTAAAAGTGATTTAATTAACAATAATAAGAATTATTATAAGGATTTTGGAATCGACACAAATTCCAACATTGAATTAAAAGACAGAGTATCTGAACCGGACTTAAAGTTATACGGATATGCATCGATGGTCGACCCGAGAGCACCGGTAGCTCATAAACATAAAATACTGCCTAACAATCAACAAATGTTTTCACAGAACTCTTACCAACAATTGTTCGACAGTTTTAAATTGGGCGATGGCTTACAAGACGCACAAGGCCTGCAAGGCTTGCAGGAGATGCACAGAATGCCCGGCCACCCAATGCTACCAAACCCTAACCATCCAAATGCCGACGAAGAGACGCTTAAAATATTGAAAAATTATCTCAAGAAATACGATATGAAGAGATATTTTCTCAAAAAAATTTTAGGTATTATTCGTAACAAACAATTTTAATTAACTTATAATTAAAGTATTTATAAATTAGTTTAAAGCGTTAGTTTGCCATAAAAACGTTTAATTAGTTTAGTTAATCTTGATAATTAAATAAAAAAGTTACATAAGCTGTCAATTATCTAATTAACTTCACGCATTGTAAACAAGCTAGTTAGTTATTAATTGGTTGCAAATACTTTTATAATGTATTTGAACTTTAATTATAGGCGATTCCTATGAGAACGAAGAGGGACACGAAGAGGGCTTCTTCGCCAATAAGCACCTGAGACGACACGGCGCGGCCGGTATGGCCGGTAAGGTATTCGGTGAACTAATTGGCATTAAGATTAGAAAAAGCATTGAAGGCTTTGGCGACACTATTAGTGATTACGCGAAAGAGTTTACGACAAACGGCTTCGTTTCGATTGGAAACAAATTCAATAAACTATTCAGAGGCGCATAAAATACATTCAATACTATTTACTATTCATTAATCGATTATTTATTTATTTATTCATTTATTTTTTTTAAATTTAATTATGTTTTTTAATTTTTTAGTTTTTTATTTTACATTAAGTGTTTAAAAAATAAAAAATTAATAAAACTTTTTATTTTAATAACATTGCATTAAAACCAATTACTAGAAAAATAAAATATAATTATATTTTGTTTGATATTATCGAAAAGTCCGGTTAAAGTCAACTTAATCATTAATTTTGTATTGGGACTATTTTATTAGCTGTGTGAATTTTTACAAGTTAATTGATTAACCAATTTATCAAATGATGTGAAATTCAAATGACATTTTGAAAATTGCATTAATATATAAATATAGAAATTTTGAAGTTTGATCAAAGAAAAAGTTTACGATTTATTTTAATATTCTCAAACTTTTGATGTAATATATTTCTTTATTAATGTTGTAATTAGCATATATTCAGATTAGGTAAACTATTTTTCTTTAATTTCTATAATCTTGCTTAAAATGAACCGGAATATAAAATTAACGTCGGAATCATATAAAGAGTATTTTTGATAAAAGGATTGAATGATAATTATTGAAGACTTAATCAAAATATTTTCCCCAATAACCCGAAGCCTTTTGTATATTAAACCTTTAATATAATGAATAGTTACTAAACATTAAATTTATAATAGAAACGAATTAAAAGATTTCGAATATTTTTGCAATAGTTTTATAGTTTATGTTGTTTTTATTCAATTAAAGTCAAGAATTAATTATGTTTAAAATTTGTTGCATTAGAAATATTTGTTTAATATTAATATTGAAGACATGAAAATGTCAATTAAAGTTCACATTTGACAGATTGCATTCCGACTACATTCTAATTATCATTAACTGTAAAACAGCTTTAATTTGGAGTTTATGTCAATTATATAAATATATATATATATTATCAACTCGTGGTTAAACTAAGAGTTTGTTTACAAAAATTTCAAAAATTTTATCTAAAAAACTTTTTTTTATGTATTTTTAAATATAGCGATAAAAAGTGAAAAATTTTATTTTATATATTAATAAAAATAATCACAAATTTTTAGTCAATAATTTTGATTAATACTAATTTAATTAAATAATTTTAACAATTTAGATTTTAACCTTAAAGTTCATGCATAATTTTAATAATATTATATTTAGATTAAATATAATTTATTAAAATTTTTAAAAATATTCATTCGTAAGGAAAATAATCAGAAAATAAATTCAAGTATTTGTTCAATAAACTGAAGTTTAGATAACTGTAAAATAAATTGATTTAAATATCTCAGACTTTTAGGTTAAACTAATTTTTGTGATCAAACTTTTGATTTGCAAAAATGTAGTAAAAATCGCATGAATAGTCATAAAAATTATTCAAGATAAATTTAAAATTAAGATAAAGTTTGCAAAAAATTAAAATTCTAAATTGATTTGTAAAAAAAGTTTATGACTTATCGTTGATTAAAAATTATCAATAGTTAGGACACGATTTGTTTCTTTGATGTTAGGCTTAAAAATCTTTAAATATTCGTTAATCTCTTCGTTCGTAAAACCCCATTCGTCCCCCATTTCGGTCACCGATCGGCACTGGACAGGGGGTGTGGCGAAACTCTTTGTGCACAAACCACCCAAATATTTGGGTAGATTTTCGACGTCGACGTAGTCTTTGATCTCATCCTTATTGGCAAACTTGACCAGCGATTGATGTTTGGCCGGAATCCACATTCGCACGATTGGCCAAAATGAGCGTAGAATCCACGGAAGGTTATACACCAAACAGTACTTCATTCCTTTATTAGCAAGCATAAATCAATGTTCATCTAAGTTTTTATTTGTTTTATTAAAATTTTAAACTTATTATAATTAAAGTAATAACAAAAATAGCTTGAACAAAAACGCATATTTGTTAATTCCGGTGTATACTATGAATATATTTCTTTAGAGTTAATATACATTAATTAATATATATTTTATTTTTAAACTATTAATTAAATTTACAGTTTTAAATGTTTGTTATATTCTTCTTCTCTTTAGTTAAAATGCAAAAACAATGTACTCTAGTGTCAGAAAACTGACTTTGTTGGACATTGTAAATATATTAATTTTGCATGTTAGCTAAAGAAAATAAGAATATAAATCATTTAAATTTGTAAAACATAATTTAATTTATAATTAAATTCAACATTTTTAACCATTTAAAAACAGCAAATAAATTGCAAATCAACTTGTCAGAAATGTAAAACCACTTTTACGCAAATAAAACTAAATATTTGAAAATTCTTACTATAAATAGTACACAAATAGGCCTGATCAAATCAAAAAATCTTTGTAAAATTGTTTAAACAGTGCAATTTATTCTTAAAAATTAACAAGCTAAAAAATGTGTTTTATCCATACCTTCAGGAAAATAGAAACGAAGAATCGAAATAAGATACGAACAGATGTCGAGGTCTGCGTTACGAATGCCGGCGTCCGTCAGATCAAACACTAATACAAATCCGTTTTCGTTGTTCTGTTGATCGACTCTATCGATGATATAAGTCATGAAGTCTTTGATATATTTGTTGAGTTTTGCTATTTTCAAATTGACTTTAATTCGCATAATAATCAAAGTCGTGCCCTCCCGGTCCCAATTGTACGTAAATATACCGCCGACTTCGTAGAACTCTTTCGGCACATCCGACTCATTCATGTCATTGATGGCCATCTCTTTACGCCATTTCATAGCTCTGTCCAACTTATCCAGTGCTGACTCGAAGTTGTATTTCTCGGTTCGTAGGAATCGCCAAACCGTCCAATCGTTTTGACGCACTTTCGAGATATCCCTCTCGTCGTAGAGTTCTCTACAAATCTCATAACGAGTCGACAAAAAACTTTCTCTCAGTTTCTCCACTTCTGTTATATGTTTTTCTATTGACTCTTTGATAGACATTATTATTATTTTTATTATTATTTATGTTATTATTATTGATTACAAATTACTTATTTAAAACAATATATTCATTATAAATTAAAACCACATAAATAAATGAAAAAATTATTTTACAATGCGCTTGAAGTTTTTAACACGATGTACTTTTTTATAATGGCATATTAAAATGTGTAAACACTTTCTCTTCTCACTTCTGCTCGAGAAGTGAGAAAAACTTTTACCTCATTTGGAAATTTCGATTTGTTTTTCAAATATATATAATTTATTTTAATTTAACTAAATATTTGGTTTTGTATAAAGTTTTTACGCACTTTCACTCAACACAAACATCTGATAAATGGAGAGTAAAATGTGTGGTTAAAAGACATTAAAATTTATTATTTCATTTAAACTTCAAAAACTGACTGCACTTTCCTTAAACTTTTAAACTTCACTCTAATTCTCTATTTGTTTTAAATTGCAAAAATGCAAAACTAGGCGTTTAGACGATTATTTCATAATATTTATTCCACTTTTTCCTCTGCATGTGATCAATGTTTGTAGTGCTTGAGAACACAAATACTTTCCTCTTATTTATGAAAAGGTCGGCTTAGGTATGAAGGAATGGGAGAGAAAGTCGATTTACAATTTAACTGGTGATGATTTATCGATAACTCTTACATACGCTTGATAACAATAGCGATTGAAATTAATAATAAAAATTTTGCACTAGATTTGAGAATAAAGTTTTGTAAATTAAAATTTTTGAATAAAAGGTTTTTGTTATCTAAAAATTTTAACCATTACAAATAATTTAAGTAGATAAATTTTTAAATTAATTTTCCATTTAATTTGCAATCTAATTAAAAATATCCTTATAATTAAGAAAATGAAACTAAAATATATATATATTTTTAAAAACAATCAAACCTTGAAATTTAATAATTTTTCAATTTTATTATATATAATCACAAATTAAAAAACTATTATTATTATAAAAACATAAATATTATTAATTATTTTCTCATACACAAAATAATTTTATTAATTTACTTTTAATTAACAATGTACGTTTATTATACAAATAATAAAATCAAAATATTTTTTTAAAAACTTAAAACTACAAAATTTCAATAGCAAATGAAATTCTAAATACTTGTAAATACTTTTTAAAAATTAAAAAGTTTTGAAAAACAAATAAAGAAAAACTAGATTTTAATCAAAGATCTGCTTAATTCAAATAATTATCTGAAGAGAAAATTTTTTTAACAACCTTCTAATGTCTATAGACAGAGACATTTAACCAAACAACAAGTTCTATTTTCTAGCCACTTCCTTTTATCTTGTTAAAACAATAAAATTATAATTAACTTAATTTGAAATAATTGACTGAAGCCATGTATTAGCACTAAAATGTGTCAATAATTTTATTTACTATTCAAACAAAACACAAAACGTATGGAAAATAATAGAAAATTAATTTCAAATAACGACTTTACAAATGAGGAAATAAAACAATAAGTTTTGTCAATAATGTTAGAAAATTAAATTAAAAATTTCGTTTTAACTATTAATTAGTAAAACAAACAATTAATAAAAATTTTAGAAATAATTTCTTACAATTGAAATCAAAGTTGAAAAATATGAATGAATTAATTAAGAGTCTATTTAATTAATTAATTAAAATAAATGGAATCTAGATATAAATATTTAATGATAATTATTAATTTTGGTAAAATATTTAACCATGCAAAAAACCTAATCAGATAAAGTTTAATTTTATTAATTAAAAAATAGGAAACACATTATATAAACATTAATTTTACAATACTCTTGTTTAAAATTATTTTTGACATGTTTACTGTAATAAATAAAAATTAAAAAAATGATTTTGTTATTTAAAAATATTTTTTAAATGTATAAAAACTAATCAAGCAAGATAAAATAAACCATGTATTTACTATAAACTATGTAGATTAAATATAATTGACTTAATATTCTAATAATGAATTTGACAAACTTAATCATTTTAAGTATTTATATTTTCATACATTAAATCAATTCGTTTTTGGTATTTATTAATAATGTATTTGCGCTTCACTTTCATGGCAGCCGTCACTAACCCGTTCTCTGGAGTCCACTCTTCAGAGCAAAGCATTATTTTTGATGGAATTTCACATTTGCTTAGCTTTGCTTTCAATCCGTATTTCTTAATCTGATTTGTTATATAAGACTGGATTTCATTGTTAGAACACAACTCACTATAAGAATTATAGTCTATTTTAAGCCGTTTGGCCAATCTCTCCACCGATAACTGGTTCGGGACTACCAGTGCCACCAGATATGAGTGATATAGATGTCCGTAAACACAGATGTTGTCAACAAATGAATTAGATTTCAATTCCGCCTCAATCTATGAGTTGTTATTTTTATAATTAAATTAATTATTTATTAAATTTTTAATTCATTTGAGAGTTTTGAATAAAATTCTCACTTTTCCTAACGAAACATATTCTCCGAATTGAAGTTTAATTAAATCCTTTTTCCGATCAATGATTTTAAACGTTCCGTTCGGATAGACTTCGCCGATATCTCCCGTTTTAAACCATTTCTGTCCGCTTTGGTCCGAATAATAAGACTCTTCTGTTTGTGAATCCAATTTGTAATAACCGGCAGATATGGCATCGCTTCCAATCACTATCTCTCCTCTAGGGTTCGGCACATCCATCGCTCTATAGCCCCCTTCGGCCCAATCTATTAGTTTGACTTTAGTTCCCATTAATGGAGCGCCAACTCTACCCAAGGAGTGATCAGAAATATCCATGATACATCCGGCGCCTGTCGTTTCGGTTGATGCAAAACCTTGTACTAAATGTACGTTAAGACACGCTTTGATCAATTTTTGTGTATCTTGTGATAGAGGGGCGCCTCCGACCAGCATTATATACAAATTGCCCCCAACTGTGGCCCGAAATTTATTGCAAACAATTCGGTTTATAATCGGTGTATCAAAACCTGTTTTATAAAAGTTAGTAAATTTATAACTAATTCTACAGTTTGTTAGTAAACAAAACCTTTTTCAGTCCAATAGGTCTTATAGTCGACAACAAAATCAAACAGTTTTCGCGCAAAAAGTCCTTTTCTGTTGATTTTGTCGACAATTCCTTTACGAATTCGGTCTAAAACAAGAGGAACGGCAGCCATAAGTGTCGGCTTCAATAAAGTGGCGTCTCCTTTATGCCCGGGCATTATGCCAGTGCTTAGATCTGTGAGCGTGAATGGCGTGGAATAACCGATTCTAATGCCGACAATAAATACAATGGTTTCGGTCAAGAATTCTAGTATATGGGCCAGAGGTAGATAACCAATGTATAGATGACTGTCCCGGCTATCTATCACATGATTAACAACCAGTTTGTAAGCACAACCAGATTTGAGAAAATTTTTATGAGTTATCTTCACTCCTTTGGGTACTCCTGTTGAGCCTATATATGAAAATTAATAAATTTAATACAAATCAACACTAATTTCATTAATCATATTATAATAACCAGAAGTATATAACAAAACAGCGATATCTTCTTCTTTGGGAGTTTCGTAAATTAATTGATCTGAAGATAATTTGCCCGTATTTTCCAACTCCGATAGCGCTGTCAAACGCGTGGTTTTTAATGTGTTTTTGAAGTTTTCGATTGAATATAATTTTTTCTTATTATTATTGTTATTATTTGAATCGAAGTAAATAATATTCGATAGTTTGGGTATTTGTTTGTGAAGTCGAACTAATTTTTGTAGCAATTGTTGTGATGTTATAACATGTGTTACTTCCGTCTCATTCAAGCCGTGAATTATTCCTAAGAAATAATTTGCAAATTATATCTGATTTATATATAATTATTTAATAGGTTTTAAAATTAGATTAATAACTAACTATTTTTAAGTAATCGAGTATTACTCAAATTAAGATTTTAAGGTTATAATCAAATGCAAGCAATAAATTAGTTTAAATAGTTAAATAAATTAAGAAATAGTTACAGAACTAAGAAATGCAAACCTTCGTCACTAAGAGTCGAGTAAAGGGTAGCGATTGTTGAACCGATTCTGAGTATAGATTGCGCGCAAATAAACCATTCAATCGATGTGTCCGCGAATATCATTACCTAAACATTGAGACAATTAGTTGTAATTAAGTTAATTAAATCAATTCATTAAATGAGTTTTGAGATTAACTCACTTTATCCTTAGGTTTCACACCGTTTAGTAGTAATCCTTTAGCAATACAATCGACTCTATCGTCAAACTGTCCATAACTTATCCACTTATAGTCACTCAAAACATATTTAGTGATTGGCTTTCCGTTCAAATACTCCACTTCTTCATCGATTATGTCTCTGTAGGCCAAACACTGTTTGTCTCTACCATTAAATTCAATCGACTTTCTGATCGCCTCATCGACTGTCTTACAGTCCTCGACAAAGTGTTTGGGCGCTTCACCCAACCTAACCCATGGAGAGTAGGGATCCATTGGATCCAATTGTCGGGCTCTCACAGCCTTTGCACTTTCCCATTGAATCCATGGCCGTTGGATCAGGAAATAAATTGGAAGAGTTATTAAATCATAGAAATATATAATAAGTTTGACGATTGACACCAATATTACAGTTAGTAAATTCAAAAATTTCAGTCTGGCGTACATTTTTGCTATGGCTTATATTTTGATGTTTTATTGGTTTGATGCTAAGGCTTCTTAAAGTTTTCACATTAATAATAGTAACTACACTTATTAATAACTATTAACATTAATAACTATTTCAAAGATGAAGTTAATTTCCTTTAAAAATTTCTATTTTTTTGGGAAAATATTTTTAAACTTTTTTATGAAATACGTAATCAAATGAAGAGTTTTATTGAGAAAATGACAATCAGTAATAAAAATTTCCCAAAACGTATTGAACACACAATCTGGTGATTATAAATTGACTGGTTCATTCATAAAAACATTTAATTATAAATAATTTATTCAAAAATAAACACAAGTTTTTTTTACTATTATTGCATAAATTGTAGACAAAATTAATCATTACTTAATATAAATATTTTATCTAATGAATAATAAATTTATATAAAAAAAACTAAACAGTCTGGGCAAAATTCAAATAACATGTTTGCTCTAAAATTACATGTTTGTTTGATTGAGAAAATGGGAAACATTTTCTTTCGCCAACTATTTGACATTGACTATTGAACAATAAGATAATTGCCCTTGATTGTTTTGTCGTCGGATAAATATACAAAAATTTTTATGTATAATAAGTTTTCCTAAAATATTGAAATTAGAATTCATTGAATTGTGAAAATTAGGTGAAAATCAATGCTCTATTGGTTTCACTTCTGTATATAAAGCAGTTTTTCATTTAAAAACACGGTTTAGGTCTCGCTTTGCTTTAATTGTATATCAGGTTATAGTCGTAGACATCAATTAAAATGTCTTTAAATTAATTGTAATTAATATTATTTTATGGTATAGTTCCGATAGTCAATAAAATATTTTTTAATTGATAACTGAAATTCGAGGTTAAGTTCCTTTTTAATTGGATTTTCAATTTCGTTTCACATTAAGCATAACTAATGACTTCAAATCAAGTTTTTTATTCTCATTCATTCGTTAATGCAATGCAAAACCAGTAATACATTAATTAGATATACTGTACATTGGTTTTAATGGATAACAAATATTATTTTTAATCAAATAAATCAGACTTCAAATGAACTTCTTTGTTGATTTGAAAAACTTGTTTTTTATTTATTTTTGTTTTTACAATAAATTAGAATCTTTACGGATAATTAATTTTGACTTTAATTATGCTAGTATAGTTTATTAAGTGAATTGTTTTAATTATTTTTTTTAATTATATAAAAGTAAACTTTTTCATTTATTCAGATTTAGTTAGCATTTGCCTAATAACTTATTTTGATTTTACTTTATGTTTAAATGCTCTGTAAGATATGTAGTATAACATGCTCATTTATTAACTTTTTATTTTGTGCGTTTTTCCGGTTGCAATACTGTTTTGTATATTAATTTATTTTAAAACTAATTTATATATAATATTTAAAAAAATTATTTGAAAAACTTGTTGTAATATTTTTAAACAGATTTATATAATTCAACATAAATATTAGTTTGTTTAATTTCTTTTTTAGTACTAAATTAGTGCAGATATTCTAACCTTTTTATGAGATTTCAGAACGTTTTGAAATATTAATAATTTATTGATTCAGTTGTTATTGAATTGATTTTGAAGAATGAATATCTGATCAAATTCCAAATATTATATTTTATAGATATTAAAGTCAATTGTTATCATTTAATACTGTCATTATAAATCATGACACAATAAGCTTGTAAGTTTGATAATAATACTCTACAGCAGAGACCGGTGCAAGATAAGAAATCAAAATGCCATTTGATACTTTTATATTATTTGTTAATTATATAAAAACAATATATCTGCAATGTCCACCAAGGTCAGTTTTTGGACATTGCCGATATATTGTTTTTGTATGTTTAATAAACAGTTAGAATGTTAATCAACTTTTTTCAATTTTTATTCATTATTTAATTAATTTTTAAATAATTTTTAAAAAACGATTTATAAATTATGACCATTTTTCAGTTGTTGATCTGGTCTTTACAGCAAACCGTCCCCAGTACATTTGATTTGGCATTAACTTAACTAGATTAAATTAAAATTTAAATTAGTGTTGAAACACATGAATAGAGTTTCACTTAAATGATGACAAAGTTTGCTCGGCAATAGATTATTATTATTAGTTTTGTTTATATTCAAAGCTTTAGATTCTTTTAATTCAGTTGAAATCAGTTTCATTGCAGATCCAGATTAACAAGTTTAAATTTACATAAATTATACAATGTATTATATTTTGTTTGTGAGCTATGTACAGCTTACAATTAGGATATTTATCTTGCTTACGGAGTTAAGAAAATTTATTACTATTTGTAAATCAGTTGAAAGAAGTAAAGATTTTTTACTTTTTTCAATTAATTTAACAAAACTAATAAATTTTCTTAACTATATAAGCAAGATAAATATCCTAATTGTTAAAAAAAATATTTACCACAAAAATTTAAATCAAGCTAGCGTAGTTTTTGTTATTAAATTATTTAAAATAATGCAAAACTAATAATTAAATCGCATATCTTGCATTTTAAATAATTTAATTATTATTGACATTTTTAGCAAACCAAAGTGACTATTGTTAATTAATTTACCTAGTTTTAGTTAATGTTAACCAATAGTATTGCTTTGAAAAAAATTAATACTAATCTAACAATA
>JAQFXP010000514.1:0-28618 GCA_034693685.1 Belba bartosi
TTTAAACGGAAAAGTTCTAAATAAGATTTTTCAAATTGCCTATTCTTTTAACATTAGAGGGTTCTAAAATTTTTTGCACTCTATTTCTCGACGGATACCTCCTTTAAAAATTGTAAGGATAAGTATATAATTATCAAGTTAAATTTTTAAAACTTTGATTTGATTTAAATTAAGATTGTGTCGGGGGTTTAATTGGAAGGATAAAGCTATTTTTGAGCAAGAACCAAAACTTCTGGCCATAATTCAATGAATATAAAAATGTAATTAAAAGTTGAGATGATATTGGATATAAAAATTATTATAGAGTTTGAGTTTAAGTTTAGATTTATATTATATATAAACTACCTTGCACATCTCTACTGTAACACAATATAAGAATTTAACATCCAAGTCATCATATTAATTTTAATGAGGTTTGCGCATAAAAAGTGATACATTTTTGCCATTCTTTACAAAAATACAAAACGTTATAATTGTTTAAAAACAAAACAAAACGAAAAATGTTTTAAATTAAGATAATTAGATCAAAAATATGTTGAAATACTTTCAACAATTCGCTAAAACAAATCATTAAAACGAATTAATTCTAATTACGTGATGAGGAATACTTTCGAATGGCTCTATATTTTGAGGTTTTAAGCATATTGCCTAGCTTATAATTTTAATCTTTAAAGTTTTTTCGTTTTAATTATGTAATTAATTATTTACGTATGCCATTTTGCTTTTAATGTAAATAGATGCTTGCTTATAATGTTATCAAAATATACAGCAAATTAACTCTAATTTATTTTAATTGCTGATTGATGTACTAAGCTAATTTTTGGCTAGTTTTAAGCTTGCTATTTAATTATGAAAATAAATATTCGTTTTCTTACTTTTTAGTTGATTTTTACCATTTGTTATGATTATAGTTGACTCAAATGCAGGAAATGCTGTAAAAAATAGATTTAATGTATTTTAATGTTAATAATAATATATTTTATTACTAAATATTATATTTGTTTTGTTTATATTATTTATTATATTTTTTAAATACTAATTGAATTGATATTTATTTTAACTCTAAATTTGTTATTAATTGAACGGAAATTATTTGTTTAAAATTAATGCAAATTTTTTTTTGTTTATTTTATTTTATTTTTAGCTCAAAATATCGTTTATTTAAATTTTTATTTTAAATATTGTTTACATTTTTCTTTAAATATTATTTGAGTTTTTAAAGTAATAAATCATTTTTATATAAAAAAATATTTTAATTATGTTTTTGCAATTCATATCAATATTATTGTGTTTTTCATTAAAAAATATTTTTTGATTTATAACCAAAACTTGAGAAAAACAAAAACGGGTTTTGACATTAAAATAAAAACAAAACAAAACAAAAAAAGTTTTTTCTGTCTTTGTTTTTGTCAAATGTCAAACTGTTTGACAATTTTTGCGACATTTGATTTAATATGTTAACAAAATATGCACAACTTTTTTTGTTCACTATTTTGTTTACAAATTTAAATAAATTTTCACAATTTTAAAAGTGTTTCAATTTGTTAGATTGTTGCAATCACTATTATTTATAAATGCACATTGCAACACTAAAATTATTATAATTTAACAGTTTATATATATATATTAATAAACAAGTGTATTTTTTAAAGCAAATACAATTTTAATAATAAAATTAAATTTTTTCTAGTTAATGCTAATATAAATTTGTATCTTTTAAGTCTATTTGTATCCTGTTGTAATTATAATATATAATTAATATATATATATATATTCATTTGCAATTAATAACATGTGTATTTTTTAAATCAAATATTTTAAGTAGATTTTAATGAGCTATGTATGTTTTAAAGTGGCTTTTATGTTTTATGTCAAAAATATATAATGTTAATTGTTAAAAAATATCTTTAAAACATAAGCATGTTAATTATCAAAATAAATATTAATTAACTTTATTTAAAATAAGATTTTATTTATTAATTAAAATTATAATTTCTTAACAATTAGCATACAAAATAGAAACTTCTAATTTGATCAAGATTAAATTTTCAAACAATATAAGTTGTAATGTAAACGTGTTTTTCCGCTTGAGTTCAACTTTTTCTTTTAGCACAAATACGAAACAATTTTATTCAAATATTTTTAATTAAGTTATTAACCCTTAATGAACAGACAGTATATAAATGGGAAACTAATTGAAAGAATATTCTTCTAAACAACTATTGGCTCGAAATCTGTTTATTATTATATCAAACGCTTCGTTGCATTCGTTGAATACATATTAAGAGTTATTTTTAATTAAGTTTTTAAAATAAATATTTGTTTTAAAATTCACTCAAATTGTTGTTCAAAATGAGAAACTATGAGAAATATCTTATATTTTGTATTAAGTCATAAAAAGAAAATATTTTTAATATATATAATATTTTAAGCTTTTATAGTATTTTATTTATAGAGAATTTATTACATTTTTATCCCTAATTATACTAATACTATAACTCCTTTTGAGCGTTAGTACAAAAAAAAACATATTTTTATTTAATAGTCTTAACTAATAGTTAACTAATAATATATAAGAAGTATAAATAAGTCAATAAATTTGAATAGAATTTCAATTCACACGATCTTAAAGTGAGGAAAAGAAATTCCTCCCCGGTTGAAGCTTTAATATTTCAATCGCAATGTTGTCTATAATTAAAATTTATTTTTAGGTTTGACTCCGAATACAAAAATCAGTGAATAAGTCGTCAGAAACAACAAAAAGACTATAATTTTGTTTTAATGTTTGTAAAATGCAATGAATAGTTGGCTTTTGTCAGGGATCGAGAGAGGGAGGAGGGGTCAGTAAAAAACCCCTAATTTTAAAATTTGACATTTATCCCCCTAGCATTTGGTCTGCAAAAAATTAACCACGGTGACTTTTGCCGGTCGCAGGAGGTAGCCGGCAAATTTTTTAAGACTTTTGACCAAGCAAACTTTTAAAAGTTTTTTTTAACTTTCTCTAAATTTGTGCTAAATCCGGTTTAAACCTAGTTAAATTTGATAAAATTTTATCATAAATATATAGGTTTTTAAGCGTTTTTGAAAAAAGCCCTCTCCTAATCCCCCCTGGATTGGCCTATCTTCTCAATCCCTGGCTTTTGTATTCTCATTCGCAATATTTCGGCACATTTTTAATGAGAAAATTATGTCAATTCAATGGAGAGTTGTTTTTAATTTATATAATTAACTATTATTTTTCGCTAAACAGTAAATACTGTCTAAAAATTCAAATTATTTTTTACCATTATTTGCGAGACGTGATCGCAATTCTTGACTAATCTAATGATTAGTATTGTATTTAAATGGATGTAAAAATATTTTTATACAAATTTTTTTCAATTATCAAAACTTATTATTCAATTTGTGACATAAATTAAGATAAATACAACTCTAGAGAACACTAATCGAATAAATACTTGTTTTGGAGACAAATATAATTGTTTTCATAGTTTTGTTTTTAAACAAATGTTTATTTCATAAAAAGTTTAAAAAATAAATATTTAGTTATTTAATGAAAAATATTATTATTTTTTAAATAAATTAATAATTGTTTTCATAATTTTGTTTTTAAATAAGAGATTATTTTATAAAAAGTTTTAAAAAATAAATATTTAGTTATTTAATGCAAATTATTATTATTTTTTAAATAAATTATTAATTTCAATATAATAGCAATTATGGCTAAAAACAAATTGAATATATAATTAGCTTTTGTCTGATATTATGATTGATCTAATAATATATGTTTAATAAATGCATTATATTATCAAATTATATTCAAACCAATTGTAGAAAAAAATAATAATAAGTAAAATAAAATTCAATTACAATAAAAAAAACTTTAATAACTTAATCTATTTATGAATTACATAACACAATAATCGGTATATAATTCAATATTAAATATATGTTAGAAACTCGAAATTATTCCGCAATTCACACATCGAATGATAAAATACGTCAATAATTAAATAAAAGCGAAATAAATCAAAAATATATTCTGTAATGCATTGAATGCTAAGTGAATGTATAGATTGAGGCGAAAAATAGTTGTATAGTAGAGATGAGTGAGAAATAGACTGACATTTCTGCGAACTTATAATTTATTCGTCAGTTTCGCCGCTCGACTATTATGCAGATAATTGGTAGAAAAGGCGACTTTTTAATGGATTTTTCTGTATTGGGACTCCAACTGTCAGAATAAGACATCAAATTATTTTGATTCGCTCTTTCAACTCATTTACGATTTTTATGAATTATTATAATTTAAATGAATGCTAGGGATAGAGAAGGTTGGCCGATCCAGGGGGTATCAGGGAGATATCAGGAGAGGCTATGAGAAATGAAATTTTTCCAAAAACACTAAAAACCCCATATATTTATGATAAATTAAAACTAAATTTAGCTGGATCTAAAATAAATTAAAACTAAATTTAATTAACTTAAATAAATTTAAACCAAATTTAGTATTAATTTACAACAAATTTCTTGATTTTGACCTAAAAATTTGAACTATTTGTCCGGATATTTTGGGGGTACCTTTTCGAGGAAGGGGGGGGGTAAATGCCAATTTTTAAAATCAGATGGATTTTTGTTTGATTCCCCATTTGCTATCCCTATAAATGCGTATTATTAATATAAGAGAAAAGTCAATGTATGTATAGAAATGTTTTTTGTAATTGTTGAGTGAGATATGTGTACAAAATATGCGTGATTGTTCAAGATAAATTTTTAATGTTTTTTTGTTGTTGATAAAATTGTATTTTTTGGGCAATTTTTCTTCACTCCTAATAATTGATCTACACTTAAAAATAATTTTTCGCACTTTAGACATCTCAACACATTTTTCTTGTAATAAAGTTAAGTATATTTTTACACTTTTTTTCTCGATTTCAATCTCTCTTTAATGCTCTACAGATATATTTTAGTCATTGATTTTTGTAATGATGTCCAGTGATGAGCTTGTTCATGCTCGAGCTTAGTCTTGTCACGCACGCATGCACATTTAATTATCAAACACAATTAAATTTTTAAATTATTAAACTTTACTTTTAATGCTTTATAAAATCAATATAATTTTTATTATTTTTGGCAATTTTACATGTTAAACTCAAATTAATTATTTATATAGAATTAGTTTAAAAACTAACTTTTTTGTTTAAAATTTTTTAAATTTCAAATGATAAAAACATGTAAATTATTTTTGAAACGAGATTCTGGTAATTATTTTTAAATAAACTATTTTTAAAATTTAACCAAGTACAAATTTGTGACATTTGCAAAAATTTATGCAAAATATCAAAATTACCCTTCAACGGTTGGCAAAATGTCTAGGTCTTATATTTTTGCGGAAAAAATTTCAGTAGGGATAATTACTAATTTTTAAAATAAGTGGAGATTTTAACCTGATCCTCCCTTATAAAGCCCTAAATTTAGCGAATTAAATATTAGAATCAAATATTGATTTCCTCTTCTGAAACTCTGATATATACTAAATACCTAAAACAACAATTTTTGTTTATTGTTAAATTTATTTTCGAAAATTTGGCAAGTTTAATATTAACATAAAGTAATGAATTTTATTTTCAAAAAATTAATTAACTATAAAAATAAAAAAATAAAAATTTTAATTAAATTAGTATCTGAAACATATTTGATACTAAAGCACAACTATTAATGTTTATAAAAAGAAAGCAGCATGAAAAGGGGTGTGTGATGTGCAAGCTGACAAAATTAGATAGAGTGAGAGCTCGCAGTTTGACAGTTAATTCCGACAATTCATCAATAAATGTTTGGCACTTATATAGCTCGCAATCAAACGAAATAATAAAAATTAATTGATTTTGGCATTAATACAGCATTTCCTCAATACAGTCGACTGAATGACAAAATGCTTTCTCTCATTCACTCATTCCGTCACTTGTTTTAGACTATAAAAGAGTGAACGAGAAGTTAGACTCCGATCTAATACAAAGAATTCTAAACAAGTTTTTAAAGACTAACGCAAATGCTATGCAAAGAGTGTTTTCTAATGAATCGCTTTCTTTCAGTTTAGTCGCTATGTTAGGGCTCTTAGACTCGCCTTTATGTACATTAAATCTGATCTTTCGTCTAATTTTATAAAACTTTTTTTTAATGAAAATGTTTAAAATATTTTTGTTTTTTGTAAACTTATGTTAAAATTTTGTTTTGAGATTCGGGTAATTTTGTTATCAAAATATTAAATCAGAAAAAATGTATTTATATTATGATTTTTGTTCTTATAAATAGATAAGATATAATAAATAAAAATGCTATAATTGCCATTTTTGTTTTATCAAGCAAAAATATTTTTAAATGTTTATTGTCGCTTTAATTTGTAGAAAGAATTGTTGTTTTTAAAAATTATGTACAATGTAAGTCAACATTCCAATAAGTTAAATATTTTTACAGTTTATATTCACACTATTTCATAAATAATATAATATTATAGTTTTTATCAAATATTAATTTAAGCATAATATCATGCTAATTATATAATTATTTATAATATTTAAAAATTATATTTGTAAAATAATTATTATTGAATAAAATAAAATATATTTTAAAAATTATTTTTAATTGACTTAAATGGTTTATTCCAAATATGTAAATTTAAATATCTAAAATAAAAATTAATTAATGTATTAATAAATTACAGTTTTTAATAAATAAATGTTTTACATAAATATCAATGTATTGATAACTTGAAAAAATAATCTAAAATTTTTATTTAAAAATATTAATTTATAAAGCCAAAAAATTATATAAACAATTATTTGTGTTAACTCCACAAGTTTATTTATATACAAACAGATTATAAACAAATAATTTATCTAAATAATTATATAAATTACAAAGACACAATTTTAATAGTTGTGTTTTCATAAAACATTAAAATAATTAGTGAAATTTAGAAAAATTGTGGGTGGGTATTTAAAAAATGTATATATGAATTTAATAAGATAAAAAAAATATGTAACTAAATATTTATATTCACTAATTTTTCAACATTTCAAAAAAATAAAATGTTTTGAATATAAAATTTAAACAAATTTTAAACACATTTATTAAAACAAAAACGAAAATTAAATATTTGATATAATTTATTCAAAACATATTTTGCAGTCATTTATCTTAATGTTTAAGACAAGCTAATAGTTTCGGGCTATTACTGATAAGAACTTTATGAAAGAGTAGGTGGAATTCATACACAAATATGTTTTGGAAAATTATTTATATATATATTTGATATTAAGTTATGTTTTAGTATTTTTCGTATTAAATATCAAAGACATACAGATCTGAATGATATTTATTTTTATTTATGTGAGACACAAATTATAGGGAAATTATTAGACTGAAAGAATTTTTTTAATATAAAAATTAATATTTTTTGTCTTAGTTTTGATGTTTAACCGCAAAAGATATGATCTCTAGATTTGATGTATGACGAGAGGCAAGTAGACATTACTTTGTATATAAGTGGCTATTTATAAACATTATATAAACATACCTGGCTAATATTGTAGTAAATTATTTTTAAATATAAAAAATTATTTATGATAGTTTTTAAACAAATAATACTGTACTAGCATGAATATTTATTTATATTATTTATTTATTAGCGTGAATAAAATAATATATAAATGATAAAACTTATCAATTCTATTGTATAGACTCTAAATTTAGATTTAATACTTATATTAACATCCTATATTTATTTTAAAACTAGGTTATTTTTGAAAATTTTATTTAAAATATTTTTTTAATATAAACAAGATAATTTTTAAATGCAAATTTTTATCAAACATTACTTTTTTATATTTATATGTTTTAACAAATTTTTATTTTAAAACTTTTTTAATATTTTTAAAAAAATAATTTTTAATTAGTATATATTTTTAAATTTTTATTTCAAACATTTCAACCAGATAAAAACAAATATTTTTAAACAAGTTTATTTATTAGTTTATTAGCTTATCGTTCAAAGAGTAAAGGCTTTCAAAGCAGAAAATCAAATAAAAATATTTTACAATTGAGATAAGTGTCGACAAAAAATCTATTTTCAGAGTTAGTCAAAAAAAAAAACTTTTCAAAAGCGCAGCGAAAAAAAAATGCATAAAAACTTGTGTCGGAATGAAAATTGTTAGAAAAAAGTCTGGAATTCTCTTTAGTTAGAAAATATTTTTCGTCTCAATTCTGATGATCATTAGAAAAAGAGAGCGAAAAAAATGCGCACAAAATAGTTGAGAGACTTGTCATCAGTTAATGTGTGTTAAGGTATAGACATATTTGAGACGATCTACTCATCTATGAGTGTAAATCAGGGATCGAGAAGGGGGGGGATCAGCCAAAACTACCCCTGATTTTAAAAATTTTCATATATTCTTCCCTAGCATTTGGCATGCGAAAAGATATTTTCCTTTTAGATTTTTAATCAAAATTAAAAAATTTTCCCTAAATTGTTGCTAAATCCGGTAAATTCAGTTAATCAGGAAAATTTTTACACTAAATATAAATTTTAAGCGTTTTTGAAAAAAACCCTTCCCCTGATAACTCTCCTAGGTTTTTGGACAACATTTTGAGGAAAAAACCCTCCCATGACCCCCCCTGGATCGGCCGACCTTCTCGATCCCTGCGCTCTAATCATCTATGAGTGTAAGTCTCCGAACAGTTTTAGTACTAATCCGATAGTTTGAGAGAAAAAGACACTATTTTTAAGAAACATATCTTTCGAATACATCATTTTTCGAGTATATATTGAATGACATTTACAACCAATGCTTTCTCTCACTCACTCTCATATCAATGCCATTAATATCCAGACCGAGAGTTGAGCCCTATTTCCAGATCTCATTCATCTTTCGATACAGACTTTGCGACTGTTCTTCTGTCACAACAAGTGATTAAAAATATTGTTTCGGTTTTTAAACTTTCGATTTTAACCAGTCTAATTATAGTTTTTAGTTTTTATCTTATATAAGTTAACAAGCATCAAATTTTTGTTAAATGCAACTAGCAAGATCAATTTAAAAACTGTAATAAGATTTAATAATAATAAAATTTAAAAATATTTTTATTATTATATTTTATTATAATTTATAACTATTATTATTATGAATGGATGAAGCTAAAATTACTTTAAATTTTTCATGCTATTTATTAATATCTCTTTTAGTAAACAAAATAAATTTATTTAAAATAAACTTTTAAAAATAGTTTTAATAGTTTTATTAAATTATTTTGGCCCATGTTGCAATTTTACGGACAAATTAAATTAATTAATATAATTTTGCAACTTTTTAACAATATAAGTTGTTGTTTATTAAAATTTAAACTTTATTATTTAGATTAATGGAAAAGTTAAATGAATAAAATGTAAATTGTTTTAAAAATATATTTAATGTATAAATAGTAAATGTATAATGATTTTGATATTTAAAAACTGTACTTGAACAAATTTGGAAAATATTAATTATTTAAAAATATTTCTATTGTATTTATTTTGGAGATTACTGCGTCAAATTTTTATGCTTGTTTAATATTTTAATATATTGACAACAATTAAAATTATTTTTTATATTTTAATTAATTTTGTATTTTATATTAAAATAGCAAGCAAAAAATTAGTTGTATAAATGCAGATAACAAAACAATTTTTTATTCCAATATAAATATTTAAAATCTGTTAATATCACTTTTAAAATATAGTTCTATATATTATATATATATAATATTTTTATTGTATTAGATTGCATGTTCAGATTGGTTGTATTTCTAATTGTTAATTTTTAAAATAATTATTTTATAATTTATATTAAATAGTTTTTACAAAATATACAAAAGTGGCTGCATAAAAATTTATTATATTTTATAATATAGTATTTAAAATTTTGAAATATAAACTTTAGTATTATTATACTTTAAATAATTATAATGAAAATTGCTTTTTTAATATATGCAAAAGTTTTAAAATAATTTTTAAAAACTGTACAATGAACATTTTTGTGAATTTCTATATTTAAATATTTTTATATTGTATTGATTGTTGGAATATAATTGTATGTAAATTTTGTAATATAATTTTTAAATTCTAACAAGTTAAATACATTTTTACATAATTATTTCTAATTATTTTAATTATTTATCAAGCTAGAACAAATTGTATTGATTTTTTGTTGTTGTTGTTTTAATTTTGTAACTAATGATAGATTTATAAAAATCGAAAATATTGTAAAAAATTCACCAAAACTGCTGATGAATACAAAAATATATTTTATCTAAAATAAAGTTAAAATGGATTTAATGGAGAATTTATGGCTTTTTATCGCCAAAAATAAAAGCAGAAAACTATATGTCTTTATCAGCAAAACAGTCAATAATTACAACAAATTTTTAAAGAAATTTATTGATAATATATTTTTAAAAATAAATATTTATTTTATTTTACGCAATCGTATTGTTAGGTTTGGGTTTAACTAATATTTTTTGGGCTATAATCGTGTTTTGAATTTTAAAGTTTAATAAAAAAAATTCGTTTTTTATTCACTACTGGAATCATAATTAGAATTTATTTTATGTCGTATTAAATGTTTTTCTTTTCGGTAGCTCTTAAGGAATAACATAGAAAAAAGTTTTTATTTTTTATACTTAATCATAAATTAATAGATAATAAATGTTTTCTTAATATTATTTCTTTAAGTTATTTAAAGCTTAATTGAAAACTAATAAAAATAATTTACTTTTTTTTATCAATTAATTCAAAAAAATATCAATTATATAAAATGATTTACTTGTAATTAATTTTTTAAAATGATAAAATTTAATCGAAAACAAAAAATTAACTTGAACTAAAAATTAACCTGGGTTGCTAATGAGGGGCTTAATAACAGAGTTAACTATAAATAACTTAAGCTATTTAAAACTTAAAACACAATTTTTTTAAGTTATGAAAAAGTTATGATTTTAAGATCAGAAAATACAAGCGTATGGTCTGAAAGTGTGGTTCAATGTTCAGAATACTGTGCATTCAGTGCCGATCACTCTTAGATTTTATGCTAATAATCAGATCTTTTCAAACCAAACCTAATATGCTTTATAAACAAACATGCTCTTGACACATGTCTTAGAGCATTCTTAGAGTTTAACTAGATAAAATATAAAAGTAAAAAGATCTGGTAATAATTACCGATAAATAACTGCAACTTAGGTTAAGCTAGCCCTCTGTGTCTCTACAAGAACTTTCGAAACTCTTAAAAAAAATTTTAAAAAAATTTTAAAGTTTTCTGTATGTCATTCAAGTCGTGACAAAAAATATATTTTTATAAAAATTTAAAATTTGAATAAAATACTACCGGTAATTAATAGAAATAATTGTCTGCAAAATTTACCTGTGAGCAATTTATGGTAAAAATTTCGTTGATATCTAAATTGATTTTCATTTCCTTTAAAACAGAAAATAAATAAATTTATTCTAAAAATAAAATTTATTTCAAAAACACTAAATGCGAAAAAAATTGACTCAAACTGAATGGAAAACCACTAATAAAGTGCTGTCTCTTAAACAACAAACACTACATTAATCTGAAGACTAGTGTCGTCTAAAGGGCCACACCTTTTGAGAAGATGATAAGTCTTAGTTTGAGATGTGCAAGGACAAAATTTAGAAAAGCGTTTCAAATGCAGTAAAAAATTAAAATTGAATAAAACTTAGTAAATTTATGAGCTTGATAAATTTTTAGCTAAAATTTAATATAATTTAATCTAAATTAAATTAAGAATTATTTAATATCTAAAACCAATCTTCATGTTAAAACAATATCTAAACAAAACTTTTGCCATTTTTACATTACCAAGATTGTTTGCCAAAACTTGCACGTCACCAATTCTCAATAGATATAAAGTCAAATGTATAATAAATTCATGACTTCTGGTATTTTTTCTTTTTTTTTGGTACAAAACTTAATTTGAATTTTTATTATTTAAGCTAAAAAAATATTCTTTTACTTAATTCTATTCCAACTTTTTTCTTCTATTCTAAGGAATAGTTTTTTGTGTTTGACTTATCTATTATCTGATCTCTAAAAGAAAATATTTTTTACGACTGAAAGCGACGTTAAATATAAAGAATTCTTTTTAAGTAATTTATTGGTGAATAACGACTGAAGAATAGAACAAATATTTGTCATTAATTTTCGTGAATACAACCTTCAAATTGATTTTTTTTGGAACTCTTTTTACGGTTTAATGAATAAACAATTTTTTCGGGTTTTCTCATATTTCTACTTAAAGCGTAAAAATTAGTTTTTTCTTCTTTTTTCAGAAATATTTTTGTTTATTAGTATAATCTTTAATAACTCAAAAATAAATATAAAATATTTTAAAACATTTAAAAAAAATTAAGGTTCAAGATCAAATAAAAATTTTATTTTTTATATTTGTATAATATTTAAACTTATAATTAACCATTTTTATGACAATCACAGAATATATCGAGCATGCTATTCATAAGTATTATTTTGTTACAGTTTAAAAAAATAAATTCAAAGTAACATTTTAAAATTATAAAAATTAATAAATTATTAAATTTGAATTATATATTAAATTAAAAAATAAGTTTTAAATTTTTAATCTTAATTTTATAATTGATTTTAGTTTTTATCTAGGGTATTTTAAAAGCATTAATTAACTTACACAAATTTTAAAACACATTAACTACATTAACTGAAAACATTTAACAAATTTGTATAAGTTAATTAATGTTTTAAAAATTCTCTAAATAAAACTTCAATTTGCAATAAAATCATAACTTTTGTTATCCTAATCATAACTTATCCTGGCAGGCTGGTGCAGTGGTCAATGCGTAAAACTGAGGTTAAGTGTGACTTAATAAACAGGTAGTGGGTTCAAACCCCGTCCGAACTAATTATTCTTTTCAGAAGTTTATTAAGGTTTGGGGGGGCAAGACAACCACGGGCTGCTTACCAAGCGTCGTTAATTGGTAGTGTACGAGCGGTTTACCCACAAACTACGTATACGGAGCGTTCAGGTGTGTGCTCTTAAAACTGTGACCACTATCCTCGTTACCATACCTCAAGGTGAAGTGACGATCCCTTACTGGGTTAAAACCCCCGGTTGTGCAGAGAGAAAGCCATTGGGCGTAATAAAAAAAATAACTTTCTCTATTTCTAAAATTAGCTCTTTTGAATTAAAAGTATTTTTTCTTTATATGGTTTGATGGGAAATGCATTTAAAGACTCGATTTTCGTCACTCATTCAGTCGATTAACAGCTAATTTAGTGTAAACTAAAAAAACTTCTAAAACAAACCCAAAGTAACAAAAAAAGAAAAAAAATTTGACACAAACTCAATGCCAAATAATTGAGAGCAACCGAACCAAACCTCAAAAAATTATATTCACAGCCATTCATACAGAAAATTATGAAACTTAAAACTACTAAACAATTATCTAAGTTTAAAACTTGTTAAAAAAAACCAAAAAAACATTACACAAATTGCATGTTTGGTTTATATAAATTTTGTTTATGGAATACGTTATGAAATTATCAATAGACTTGTCATTAGAGATGAGTAATTAGTTTTATAAACTTTAAAAACACTTATTGTTTGAATACAGAAAATCAGACAAATATTTGTTTAACTAATAAAATATTAGTTAATTATAATTTAGATATTACTCTCGTTTTGCAAAAAAAAATTTAATAAAAGAGAGAGAGAGAGAGAGAGAGAGAGAGAGAGAGAGAGCAGGGGAGGGAGAGAGCAGGGGAGGGAGAGAGCAGGGGAGAGAGAGTGGAAGAAGGAGAGGGAGAGCGGGAGAGGGAGAGAAAGAAAGGGGGAGAGGGAGAGCGGGAGAGAGGAAGAGGTAGCCGACAGACAGCAGACAAGCGTGAAATGAAATGTTAAATAATAGCCAAACGCATCGCTAGTTATAATAAAATTTTATTCTATATATTCTTTATATTTTTCTCAAACAACTAATCAATTATATAACTTAACAGAACAGGTGGTCATACAGTCAGCACTGCCACGAATATAGACTTGAAATTATTTTTTCCTCTTTTTTTTAGTAGTTTAACGTTTTAAATGTTTTAGTTATTTAGTTGGAAAACAATTCTCTCTCACCTGTTGTCTATAAATAGGTATTTTAGGCCCAACTAAAACATAGTGTGTTTGGAAATTGCGATAATTTTTAACGCTTTCTGTTTTTTATAGCCTTTTTCACTACTCATCGCTCAATTTTGTGATAAATTTCATTTTAAATTTAATTTTCTTTTTTTCTGACTATAAATTATATGCAATTGTTTTGGGTTTTTGTTTCAAAATATTTTACTGAAAATATAGGAATTTTATGAAATATTTTTTAATACAATATATAGAAAAATATTCATTAATCATAGACTTAATTAACAAATATTTTATTCATATTTTGCTAATAGTTTTGTGAAATTCAATCTACTATACAGTAGTTATTTATTTATTAAATTTTATTAATAATATTAGCATGGCAAAAAAAATTTTCATATAATTTATGTCATAGATATAGATCAGAAAACTAATGGATATACAAAATAAAAAACCAATAAATAAATAGAAACTCTATTCCTATCTCTAATTCCCCAAACTATTAGACAAATTTATTTTGTTTTTTATTTATTTCCAACCTATTTATAGGCAAAAACTATTCATATGTATTGATAATAAATAAAATAATAATTAATGGCTTTTGTCGGTATGTATAGACATATGCAAACAAACGGATAAAATGTTTAAATTATTTGCAATTGAATATAAATAATATTTTTATTGTTTCCGAAATGTTTCGGCTTTTTGTAGATTAAGTATAAATTTTTTTATTTTTTGATCAGATTATGTTTGTAATGATTCACGAATTTAAAGATATTTATGCATGCTTAGATTAGCGTAAATTTTAATTTTACTAATAGCTTCTGAAACAACCCTTTTCTAAGTTAAATATTTTGATAAAATTTTGTGTAAATGAGTTTATTTTTAATGTTTTTTTTGTTTGTTTTAAAATTTATTATCTGGCTATTAATAATTTATTTCACTAAGATGATAAATTTATTTCTTATCATATTTTTCTGGCAGACTAAATTAATATAAAAAGATTAATGCGTTTTAAATTATGTAAAAATATAATCAAATTTTATAATAATATTTTTTTAAAATAAATTGCTGACTTAATTATAATTTAGTTTAAAATATATGCATGTTGCATTGCGATTAAGAATAAATTTGACTTTGTTAAACATTAAAAAATAATTAAATAATAATAATTAAATTTTTAAAATATTATAAAATATATAAAATAATATTAAATCTAATTGTATTTAACTCTTATTTAATGCAAAGTAAAGTCAAACATATATTCAATAAAACTCTACTTTTTGTTACAATTTTTTTATTAGGTTTTAGATATAAGTGAAAAAAAATCTAAAATCTATTTACGGGCAAAGCGTGCACTGGAAGGTATGGGCAGAGGAATGGGTGCTATTTAGGCAACAAATTGCCTAAACGTGTTCTCAATCTAAAAAAAAATATTTTTGATTACAAAAAAAACGGAATTTAAATTGAAATCAAAATAAATGTTTGGCTAAAATAACAAATTAAATTCAATGTCACAAATAATTAACTATTTGTGTGATTAATGTTACGTTTTGTGGCTTTTTGTGGCTTTTATTCCATTTGTGTTGAATAGCTATTCACACCATTCCTGTTAAAGTGATTTAAGACCAGAATATTGGTTGGAATTTGAATTTTTTTCGATAGATTTTTCCGAATTTATCCGAAATTTTATACTAGAGTTGAGTTCAACGATCAGTTGTATTGAATTGTATTTTTGTTATACAAATCTGTCAATTGTTTCGCTATTGTGTTGTCATTTAATTTTGTTTTGACGTTAAAAATATGCAACACTTGTGTCGACTGATGCATCGAAACTTATGTCGAAAAGTGTTGTTAAACTGATTGTCGATTTGCGAACACTTTTTATCGATATATTTGTTTTATGCATAAAATTGTTATTTAAATAACTTTTTACTATTCTATATATTAAACAACTGATAAAAATGTGTTCATATTTTATATATGAATTATAAATAAGAATATTTAAGTATTTCTTTTTTAGCTTGATAAATTAGTTTAGTTTAAACCAAATTTTTATCTTAGAATTCAAATATAAATTAATGTTTGACTACTTTTATACAAATATTCTGAAATATTTTAGATTAAATGTTTAAACCTATAAAAAATTTGTTACAATTTTTTTCGGTATCAAAAATAGATATGAAAACACATTTTCGAATATAAAATATATGCTTTCTATTGAATAGTTAGTTATATAATATAAAGCCTAACATAAGTCGATAAAAAATTTGGTAAATATTTTAACCAAAAATAATAATCGCTTTAATGTGTCTTTTGTCAGGAATTTATATAAAATGTATTTATTTTGCAAATAGGATATGAATTTGATGACTGATCTCTATTCAGATATATCGGTAAAAATGTCGAATAGTTTTTGGAAATGTTTTTTACACAAAGAGAAACATTTCAAACAAATAGATGTTTTGGTATATCTTTTTAAGGCTTTATTTCAATTCAATTCATGCCATCAATCAATCATTGGATTTACGAGAGAGAGAGAGAGAGAGAGAGAGAGAGAGAGAGAGAGAGAGTAGGAGAAAGAGAGAGCAAGAGAGAGAAGGAGAGAGAGAGTAGAAGAGAGAGCAAGAGAGAGAGCAGGAGAGAGAAGGAGAGAGTAGGAGAGAGAGCAAGAGAGAGAAGGAGAGAGAAGAAGAGAGAGAAGGAGAGAGAGTAGGAGAGAGAGCAAAAGAGAGAGCAGGAGAGAGAAGGAGAGAGTAGGAGAGAGAGCAAGAGAGAGAGCAGGAGAGAGCAGGAGAGAGAGTAAGAGAGAGTAGGAGAGAGAGCAAGAGAGAGAGCAAGAGAGAAAGCAGGATAGAGAAGGAGAGAGAGCAAGAGAGAGAGAGAGAGAGAGAGAGAGATTAAAACTTTTTAAAAACTTTTTTAATTTAGTTTTACATATTATTAAAACTAAAGTTTATTAAAAGTTAATTATATTTTAACTAACAGACAATAAACATTATAAATATTATTCACAATTATTTTTTCAATATATATTTATTTGAAAAAAAGTATACAAGCTAAATTCAAAATAAGAACAAAATTTGAAGTGGTCACATACATCGAAAATATACAAGTTAATTTAAAGTGAGTGCACGAGCATCTAAAATACAATTTCGATACTATTGACAACTTTTGTGTTAAATTCAAAAGTAATAGCAAAGAAAGAAATAAAATTGAACTCAAAGAGAGAATTGACTTCAATTCTGGACTGTAGTCGCTATCGGATATTAAATCTATTTTTCGTTTTTTGTCGTCAAATATGAAGAAAAAAGTGATTTTATCACAACTTATGTGAAAGATGTTGAAAATTTTTAGAAATACTTTTTTTTCATAGCCATAGCCTATCTATCACTCGATATATACGAAGCGATGATTAGATTTGTAAACAATTTGATTTCGAACTATAGGTAGAGTTTGATTGATATAAACGGATTGTTTGCATCGAAACTAAATTATTTCATTTGTAATATAATATTCGGTATATATTTCGGACATAACTCCAGCGCTTAAAAATTTTTTTAGTTTTTTGTTTGAAATATATTTGAAGTAAAATATTTTAAAATATTTTTACTATTATTTCCTTTTCGTGACTCAATAAAAGTTGTAAAACATAACAAAAAACTGTTTTTGCCTTAATTTTGATATTTATTTTATTAATCGTAAAGATATATCAATATTAGAATAGAAATTAAACTTTAAAAATGTTTTTTTTAAATTCTCATTAAGTCTTTGTAATGTAAACTAAAGTATTTTATGTTTAATGCCAATCAAATTAATTGAATAATAAGTAATATATTAGTTATAAAAATATAATTTTGTGTAATAACGGGTCATTTGTAGAAATTTCTATTGAAATACATAACAATTTTTAGGTCTATCTTAGCATTTGATTGTAAAATAATTATTTAATTTTATTATCTATTGATAAAATGTTTTGAGATTTTTATTCAATTGGAAAATAAATGATTTTATTTGCATTTTATGCAGTGATAACACGAAAGACTTATTTGGATTTCAGTAATAAAATATTTTAAAACATAATAAGTAAAAGATTTCAATACAATTGTTAAAAATTTGGTTTTAATACAAATACAAGTTTTGATATACAATATATATATATATAAATATACTGTATATACAAAATATATATAAGTTATAAAATAAAAGCTAGTTTAATTTTAAAAATTTATCGCTTACTGTTAAAAATATTTTAATTGTTTAGTAAAATTTTAACAATAAATATGAATTGATTGCTAAATAAAAAAATTTATAATGATAAATCTATTTCAATTTAATTATTATTAATAGCTTGTTTGTTTTATAACTGAAATAAAGTATAAAATTTAATGCATTTTCTCAGAAATTATTGCGAAATAAATAATGAGTTAATAAGAATCTGTAATAAAGAAACCAGCTTGGCCAATAAATATATTGAAAAATGATTTCAATGATACATAAATTTTTATGAATAGCAATAATTTAAACAATCAATTGTTTTAACGATTATTTGCGTAATTTCGTGAGTTTTGTTAATTCCAAATATAGGATATATTATGCGATTTATACATAAATTTTGTTTTTAAGTAATTGATATAAAATTTTTAATTAATTCTTTTATCATATTATTTCCCACTTATTTTTATCGATTAATAGATTGTCTTAAATAATATTTTTAAACTAATTTTGAAAAGATATTAAAAATTAAATTTTTAAATTTAAAACAAATGCATAATGTCATCAAAAATTTAATTATTATGTAAACATTTAATAATGATACAACACTTTATTAATTCCATGTTTAAAATAATATAAATTTTATATAAATAATAAACAAAGTTTTAATTAAAATATTACAGTTTTTAAATTAAATTATATTTCAAAATTCGACATAGTATTTTATTTATTTAAAATATTGTTTAAGTTAATTAATTTTTTTAATGTATTTCTTTATTTGTTAAATATAAAAAATTAAATGAAAATTGTTTTTATATATAATAGTTTTTAAAGATTATCTCGCAAAGTTTGCAGATAAATCGCTAAGATTAAATTTGTATTACATATTTATATAAAATCAAACATGTTTATTAAAATATTACCGTTTTAAAATTAAAATTTATTATTGTATAACTAAACTTGGCTAAAATGTCACTATCTTGTTTATACTTTTAAAATTTTATCACTTTTTAATACGAATCAAAATATGTTTATTTAAATAAATGTCAAAAATATTAAACAGATTAAAATACAAAATTAAAACAGTCATTAAAATGTTCATGTTTGTTTCATAATGCACTAGCTTGTCATATTAAATATCAAATATTTTAAGCTATTTTAATTAAACAACTTAAAATTTCAATATTTTGAAGCTTAATATATTTAATCTGAAATCGCATTTAAACAAAATTCGCATTAGTTTTAATGATTAAAAAATATTTTCTCACAAATACTTTAAGCAAAACTCAAGCATAAAAATGATATTAAGTGCAAAAATAGTATAGAATTACAAATATTATATAATGTTAAGCATAACTCGTATTTTTCTATTCTTTACATCAAATTTAATACCAGTTTTATGATTCTCTACATTTAATACAGGGATCGAGAAGAGGAGGATTAGCTAAAATTCCCCCTGATTTTGTAAATTAAGATTTATTCCATATAGCATTTGGTTTGCAAAAAGTACATCCTCGATTTTTTGCCGGCTGACATAGACGGTAAGTAAATTTTTTTGGGGTTTTTGACCAAAATTAGGAAAATTTCCCTAAATTAGTGCTAAATCCGGCTTAAATCCAGTTAAATTAATTAAATTTAGTTTAAATCCAGTTAAATTGGACAAATTTTTAACATAAATATATAGGTTATTAAGCAATTTTGGAAAAATCTCTTCCCTGATACCCCCTGGATCGGCCTACCTTCTCAATCTCTGATTTAATAACATTTATATTTGAGTTTATATAATATACTATTTTAATGGAAAACACGACACAAATATTAAAATGATAAAATTGATAACAAACCATCTATTTAATTTATAAGATATCAAAGATGACAAATGACTAGAAAAATATGTTATTTTTGTCGTTTGCAATCAAATTATTTATATAATAATTAATATTTCATTTGTTTGAGTGTATTGGTTGAGGAAAGAGAAGAACAAGAAATACATGAATAAAATAGTCGTTCATTTGTAGACATATTTATTTGAGTCGAATAAGTAATAAATTTTTGTTTTAAAAAACAATACGTCTGTCAAAAAGTTAGATATACTGTTTAGTCGATTGCATTTTATGTAGTTTTTATGTTAATTGAGAAGTGAAACAAAACTAATAATTCAGATATGGATTTGCATTCAAATGACATCTAAGCCGTAAAAGTCCGACAATTCGATAATATTCAGTAGGTTTTTGTCGTTCATTTGTCGTTCATTATAAGTCAATTCATATATGATTTTCATTTACATTACTATTGTTTTTGAATTAGAAACAAAAAACTGTTTTCACATTATTCTGCAAATTGAATAAATGAGAGAATATTTTGGATAAATATATACAAAATATATTCAGCTATTGTATAGGCTAGCAACAACCTAGATAATTTTTTTATTTGTTATCTTTACCCTTTTTTTTGCTTGACTATTATGGGTGTGACTTGTGTTTAGATAATAATTTTTTATTATTATTTAAGTTATTATTATTTTATAATGAATTTAGTGATTATTTGCCTATACTATACGATAGGCATCTATTATAACCAGGGATTGTAAAGGGGGGATCAGGAAAAAAATCTTCCTAATTTTTAAAATTGGCATTTATCCCCTTTATCCCCCCCCTAGCAGTTAGCCATTATGACTTTGGGTTTTTAAAGCAAAATTAGGAAATTTCCCCTAATTTGGTGTTAAATCCGGTTTAAATTCAATTAATTTAATTTATTCTAAATTAAGTTTAAATCTAGTTAAATTGGATAAAGTTTCATTGTAAATTTATAAGTTTTTAAGATTTTTACTAACTCCCTAGCCCTGATACCCCTTAAATTTTTTGGGAAAAATCCCTTCCCTTCCCCTAAATTGGCGGATCTTCTCGATCCCTGATTTTAGTGAATGATTTGGTTCTGAAGCACGAAATTAATGAATTGCTCTTTCATACGAATAAAGTCTAATCTATTTTTTAAACTCAATTTTGTTTAGATTTTAATGTTAGATAAACTGAGTTCTGATTTATATATACTGTATATATATTTTGGTTACTATTAGTAAAACAAAACTGTTTTGGAAACAAAACTTTTTGTTTTAAAGTCATTTGTCGTTGTCTTTTAGAATTGATATTTTGCTTCAAATCTCTATTTTTAATATATTTTTTGTTTCTATAGTTAGAAAAGTTTCGACTTTTTTCACTTTCCTATTCATAAAATTCAATTAAAATTTAGTTATTATTTTGTCAAACAGTATATCAAATATTATTCAAATTGATAGCTATTTCCGATCACTAAAAATAATTGAATTTTGTTTTACGTTTTACTATTGACTCGTAATTAGTTTTTTTGTTTATTTAAATTACAAATCTTTTTTTGACTAATGTTTGGGTAATTTTTAACTTTAATTTTGTGTAAAATATGATTAATTAGTAGAAAATTGTTTAAAAATTCTTACTTTAATTGTACGGTAATTGTAGTCCGGGTTGTTTTTTTGTACAGTCACTGCACTAATAGTTTATTAAAATGTTAACTAGGTGATAAAATATTAAATAAAATATTTTTATCTAGTTAATAGTTTGCAATTTAAATAATTCACAAATTATTCAGTTTTACTAATATTAAAGTCAAATATGATTCACAAATATTCAATAATAGAGTAAAAGTTAAAAAAACAAATTAAATACAAAATTAAAAATCACTTTAATTGCAAAAAAATGTTTTTTGTATTAATATAATTAAAGTTTAAAATACAGTAAATATTAAATTAAGTTTTTTGCCAACACTTTCGCCGACAAAGAGTACAATTAAAATACAAAACAAATTATATAACAATTGAAAAGTTTCCGAAAAAAACTTATTATTAAAAAAAACTTTGTTTTTCAAACAACTAATTACAAGATATAAGTCAAACACTGCCTATAAAACAGATATTAATATCTATACAAAAAAATCTCTAATCAAGTGATCAGAAGTGAAGCTCAAAAAACAAGAAAAAAAGTTTTTTTAGTCAGAAATATAGCACAGGATAAAAGTCTCGGCCTGTCTGGGCTCGGAATGATGGATGAGTCGTCTCGGGAGACAAACGTTGAGAGCACTGGGAGGCGAGATACCTATTGGCCGTTACGTTATGTATAGCACAGGGAATACATACATGAATTAGGAGCCGAAGGAAACACCGGTTTTATTCAGCGAAAACTGATCGCACAGTTAGTTGTGTGACTCGATTGGCAAACACTGCACTGTGTGTTTGGATCGGAGCACTAGACACGACTGCCGGTGCCTCGCAATTGCATTCACTCACTGCTCACTACTCACTACTGCCTCCGTCTCTCACTTACTCTACTGACTGAGCACTGATTGGCTGCTAAACAGTCGGTTCGGATGCGAGTCATATGTCTACAACAAACTGATTGAATGTGTTTTTTAAACTGTTAGTCATAAGTTGAAAATTTTAATTAACTTTTTTTAAACCATTTTCTGAGAACTTTATTATGATATGAAAATTTGCATGTTTTTGTGCAAGGTGATGTTTTAATTTAGTTTAATTTTTAATTGATTTGTTTTTACGACAAAAACCAGAAACTGTTTTAAAACATTAATTATTATTATTTATTAACTAAATGGCAAAACCAGAGCTCTTTCAGACAATTAATTTTTAATAACAATTGATATAAATTGTTTAAATACTGTAAATCTGTTTATTGTAAAAGATAATATTTCTAGATTGCAGTGAGATTAGTATTTTTAGACTTGGTTATTTTTAAATTGTACAGGTAATTTATTTAATTTTTTTAAGCTAGTTATTTCTTATTTTTATATTTTATTTTTACATTTATTCTAAGATTAAAAAATATGTTTAGAAATAATATTTAATTAATTTTATTAAACAATTAAATCAAAAACAAATTGATTATGTAAATTAACACAAACAGAATAGATTGAGAATGTTGCAAACTTCAGGAAAATCAGGATGCAATTTTTAAACAAGTTTTGTTTAAAATTTAGGAAGAGATCAGCGGGATATTTTTACTAAAATTGCTTAATTTGCATAATAAAATTATTTAGATATGCTAAACTTTAATTTAATTTACAGAAGTTAAACTAAATTTACTTAATTTAACGGTATTTTAAAATTTATTTACATTAAATAAATTAAAATTTGTTAAATTAAATTTTAAAAAATAGTTTATTGCCAGGAATATTTTTAAAATTACAAAATGTATTTACTTATTTTTAAAATTTTTAATTGAGTAATTTTAGAATTTATATAGATTGAAAGTTATTTCATAAAACTGAACAAGCTTGCGCGAAATATCCTTTCGAATAAAAAACTAGACATTTGTTAAGACACCAATAATTATCGATTAGCTGAATATGATATAAAACGGAAATGAGAGACACTGAAAGACAAGTCACTGCTAAGAAAGTTGTGCAAAATTGATAAAAATATTGCAAATTTCAATAATATTGCAACTTTTCAACTCTTTATAAAGAAGTCTTGAGAACTAAATATTACCTCTTTATTGATAATTTATAAATCCTCGATAGTGTAAGCTATAAATACAAATCTTTTGAAAATTTATTTGGTCTGCCGGGCCAGGGATGGAAGAATACCTGTCTTTAAGCCTTACATAAAGTTAGGAAAAATTAAGTTTGAGGTATATTTAGAGGAATATCTTGAGAATAAACTAAAATTATTTATTCAGAAATATTACCCAAATATTAAATTTTTATTTTGGTTAGACTTAGCAAGTATAAATAATGGCAAATATCTGCAAAACTAGAATAACACTAAAAAAGCTAGTTGTGTTTACAAAAACCGAAACTGTTCATCGGTGTCTCAGGACAGACCAATTAATTGATTTTAGTCTTTTTGCAAACGGGGATATAGTTTATAAACAATTTGTTCAAAAAATAAAAATAATTTTTAAAAATGTGGTAAAACATCCACAGAATTACGACCAAAAAGCGTGCACAGACTCTGAGGAAGAATGTCTGCAAAACATTTAGACAAATCAGTGATAATAATATTTTGGCACCAATTAAATACTAATAAATAAATGTACAAATTTTATAAACTTTGAATTAGTATTTTTTTGTAATTACTTTCAATCCACACCTTTTTATATAATAATTTATTAAATTAAATGTTAAAAATTTTACATGATTGCAACATAATGTTAGCTGTAAGAAATCTTTACTTGTTACATAATAATAATTTACTCAATGCTTAAATATATTTTTTTAAATAATTATCAAATGTGCTAACATAAAAAATAATTTATTTTATTAGTCTTAGTAATAAATCAGAAATCAAAGTTGTTAATTTATTTAATTATTATACATTTTACATATTTAATCTAGAAAATTTTTAAAATATCAACATTTTGAAATATTATTTATATGTCTTACATAAATATATTTTGTAATGTAATCTATTTTAATGTCTTAACAAAATTAATTTATTAATTTATAATTTTTTACAAATTTATTATTTATTTCATAATATGTTTAATTTTTTTTAATAAACATGTTGCAATAACAACGAAAAAAGTTTAACTATTTTACATTATTATAAAATTTTGCATTTATTATATTTTTATTTAATTTTATTTATTAAAAGAATAAATTATGATTTTTAAATAATTTAATTTTTAACTAATTTGTAAAAATTAATTAATGTATCAATTATGTATATATTTTAAAAATTATCATAATAATTTTGTTAGAATTTATTTATAATTTTAGATTTATAAAATAAAATAATTTATAAAAACAGAAAGTTTTTTTAATATTCTTAAAAATTACATATGATATATTTAAACATTTAAACAACAAATTTATATTAATAAAAGTCATTAAAATAATTAAACTTGTAGTCATTAAAATATTTTAACAATAAAAAACTATCTAGAGGCATTTTTAATTATAATTAAATAAAAAAGAATTTAATACAAATACAATGCAAATAATGTACAGTAACTGTAAAGCAAAACTTAACAAATATTTTGAAATTAAATAAAAATACGATGATTTCAACAACAGGATAGCTTGTATATTTTTAATACACACAAGTTGTCACTCAAAGCCCCGCCCCTATTGTTAAAAATTTTAATGGTTACAATTTCTTAAAATATAGATCATATATATATATATATATAAATATCTGCGGAAAGTGAAAGACAAAAATTTTATAAAGAAAACAAAATATTTTTTTCAAACTACTGTAAATAATAAATTCTAAAATCTTTAAGAGATATAACATGCTTAATACCCTATTAGAGTCTAATGCAGTGTTACTGTTAATATTGATAGTCTAGCCTAGCTGCTTTGTTGTCTAATAATGTTTATTGTACAACAATGCAAAAGTATATTAATAAAATATCTTTTATTTAAAAAATAATTTTTTAATTTTTCATAAATTTTTTTCACAAATTTTTTTGCAATTTTTTTTACAATTTATTCAATTTTTAATTTTTATGTATTATTTATTTACTTCTGCATTAATCCCTTTAGAGAATTTGAATGAGTGGACTGCGATTCTCACAGTTTAATGGCTAAAAATAAATTATTTTTATAGAAAAAATATAAATAATAAATAAATATGATAAATAATACAAATATTTGTATACCCAATTTCCTTACGCAACTTTCATACTCGATCTCCATATCCATTTTCCATAACCAACTTTCAAACTCATCTTACATTCCCGAATTCTATACCCGACTTTAGTATGATATTACGGTATTTACTATTAATTTGCAAAGTTTTTTAATTTATTTATTACTTTAAACTAATAATATTGTTGTAAATTAGCTTGTTTAAATTAATTTTAATCTAAGAGTATTAAATAGATAGAAAAATATAGCATAATAAATATTAAATTAGCAATGTAGTTTTAGTAAAATATAAAGTTTTAACCAATACGGTTAACATATTTATTAGTATTTTTGCCAGTATTATTTTTTAAATATAACGTTTTACAAGTATGCTGTATCTTATATAAAATATAAATGAATATTTAAAAACAATTGTTTTATTTTAATTATAAATAAATTATTTATATTCCGAGAATAATCGGTGAAAAGCTATTGTCTGCGCGTATTGAACCGAAAAAGGTCGCCATTCCTCCGGACATAGACTTGGATTAATCTTTTTCAATTTTTGAGTTTTAACATTTGATAAATAAAAATTGACTAGTTTTTTGTGCTTGTTTAGTATCGTAAATAGTATATTGCGAGTTGTTTTCGACTTTATTGTTTCAATAGTGTCCTTGTCGTATTTACTATTCCAGCTAAATGTAATATTTTGAGATTTAAATATAGATAAATGCATGTTAATATTTAATAAAATTTATAACTAGAATAAAAAATTAATTCTTGCACATAATTTATCATTATAATTTTTAATTTAAACTTGTTTCAACACTTAAATATAATTTAGTTAATAAAATTGCGCTTGGTATAAAAAAATATATGACTTACCTCAAAAGTTTATTTAAAGTGACATTGCTACCTGGTTCTGAAGAGTCGATTAATTTATTAACAAACCAATTTCGAATGTGCTCCTGGCTTTGAACTGCCTTGTTCATATCTTTAAACACATTTAACACCTTAGCTCTCATTGTCTTATTTTTGCAATAAGTCATTAATAGCCGGGATCTTTCAACACCTAATAAGCGTGCAACAATTTGTATGTGAAAGTTATCAGGGTATGCCTTGTCAAAAAATGAAAATATTTTCCCTTGGCTATCTAGTGAATCTCTAAACAAATATTTTATAAAACAATCAAAAACAATTTTTATAATAATGTAGCTTGTAAAAATTATTTAAAATAAAACCAACATGCAATATTCTTGCACTTCTTTGTCATCATCGGGCCAAAGCCGCTGTGAGTCTCCAATACGCCAGACGTCGGACAACAAGTCGTCGATCTCTTGACAGCCATTTGTTCCGTAACCGTATGTATAGCTTAAGTATAACAAAACTAAATAAAAATTTCAATTATTTTAATATTTTAATTATTATTTTTATTTAGTTTTGTTAACTTACAACAAATTAAAATTTGAAATAAATTTTTCATATTAACTTTTAGTTTATTTTAAAATGTTTTTATTTAGCAAATTCATTTTTATAAATTTTGATATTTATTTTTTAAAATCCAGATGGTTTTTTAGTTTTAATTTATTAATGTATTTAAACATTTTATTAAATAACGTCTTAATAATAGTAATTTAGACAATTTTTAAACGTAAATAAAAATATACAAAAAACAAAAAATATTATATTTTTTAAAAAGCCAAAATTATACTAATAGAAATCCACGTTATGAAATGTATTGCTATATAAAACTTACACTGTTAAAAATGCTGTTTTTATTAGAATGCAATAAATATGTAAATATTAATATATATTTAGTTATTCTGGTCTTAGACAAAGAAGTCTGTTCTGTCGGTTTTAATTGGTGTATGCATGAGCTTAGATGCGGAAATTTCTGTTTTATGGATAACAATATCAATAATAAATTATAAAATTTAAAATAATTTTTACGTTTGGATAGAATCGACGATCAAGAAAGTTGAATCAAATCTGAAAAAGTATATCAAATTTTAGCCACTATTAGAAGTCACTCATATTTGCATATAATGGTAGAGATAAAAAAAAGTCTGCCGATCCAGTGAGATCAAGGTAGGGATTTTCCCCAAAATTTTGGCTAAAATCTAGGGGACATCAGGGAAAGGACTTTTTTCAGTATAGATTAAAATATCCACATATTTCTGATAAAATTTTGATTAATTTAACTGAATTTTAACCGGATTTAGTACCAATTTAGAAAAAATTTCCCGATTTTAATCTAAAAAATCAAAACAATTTGCCGCCCCCAAGAAAATCGATGGGAGTACTTTTTCTCGGACCAAATGCTAAGAGGATAAATGCCAAATTTCAAAATGAGATAAATTTTTGGCTGATCCTCCCTTCTCGATCCCGGTATAATAGTGTCTTTTGGTCACAAATTCTTGATGATTTATACATGTTAAAAGAAAAATATAAAAGCTAGTATTATATAAGTAGCATGGTGATAAGTTATTGACAGTTAAGTTAATTTTAATTCTAAAATTTTTTTAATGACTGATATTAGAAAAGTAGACGTCAAGGCTATTGAGATTATATAAGAATAGAT
>JAQFXP010000515.1:0-28609 GCA_034693685.1 Belba bartosi
AGAGAGAGAGAGAGAGAGAGAGAGAAGGAAAGAGAAAGCAGAAAAGAGAGAACACAGAAAAAGAGTAGGAACGAGAGAGAGAGAGAAAGAGAGAGAGAGAGCGAGAGAGCGAGAGAGCGAGAGAAAGAAAGAGGGAGCAGTGGTAGCAAAATTGTTTAGTAATTTTTGTTATAATAAATATAATAAGTTATTTTTTGCAATTAATTTTTTAACATTTCATTAAATTAATTTTGAATATTCAAGTAAAATTTTTTTTGGCTAAAATTTCTAAAATTAATCGCCTGCAAATTATTATAAAATTGTTAATTGTAGCATTTTAAAATTACAATTTAATGTAACTAACTTAGAATATCAAAATATAATTTTAAAATTTAAAACAAAATATTTAAAAAAACCTAAATTAATAATTTTTATTATTTGTAAATATAGACAATAGAAAATCAAAGACGTTTGTTTATTAAGTTTGACATAATCACATAATAACATTTTAAAATTTATGTAACCGAGAACTAGAGCTAAGCCTAAAATAATTTATTCATTTTTCTAATTATTAATCAATTTTGAGCTATAATTCCTAATTATCTTAAATTTAATCAAAAGCTCAACTTTTTGTATAAACTATTATTAAACTTATTATTAAAATATAATCAAAGTACACAAAATTAGGCCAATTATGAGTAGTATAGCTGAGCTTAGAAGGGAAAAGCTAGCGATGTGCTAGCTCAGAAAGTTTTTGACTTTTGCTCTGAATAGTCGTTTAAATTCTAATTAAATTGATTTTGTTTTTGAGAGTATTTTGAAAACGAATTGAAGTTTAATTTTGTGTACTATTAAAAAGCTAAAAAGCCATCTGAATATTGGCAATAAATAAAGTGTTATTTAGTGCTTAAAACTGACTTAAATTGATTTAAAGCTAAACTTTAAGCAAAAGCTAAGCGTTTAAGTTTTTAAAAGCTAAGTATTCGGTGAAACCTCTCGCGTAAGGGAACGGCTAAGCAAGTGCTTCAGATCCAGAAGCTACTGTTACAGTCGCCCCAAAAAGTAGCTAACCTTTAAGCTAAGAGCCGTTTCCCCTTACATTTATTAAAGTTATTATTGTTAATTTACTAAAATAAAATTCATAAATTATTTATTATTTAAATTGGTAAACTAAAAATTATTTACATAATAAAATCTAGCTCCAAAAAAATTTATATTTTTATTTTATATTTAATTCTTCATAAATTTAAACAACAATAATCATTTAAATTTATAAAAAGTATGGCCAATTGTTAACAAACTTGTTTATTAATAAAGACCAAGTTTATAAATTGTAGTTTGTCTGTACTCAGCACCTGGCAAAAGAATAACCGGATTTTGCCAATATGTGTGATTAATTGCATCAGGAAATCGGGCTGTTGAAAAAACAACACCTGCAAAATCACCAAGAATATATGGTGTGTTAGATTGATCTGCTTTAGAAACAGAATTTGGGAAACTGCGCAATGGTACATAAAACAAACAAGGTTCGGTAGTTAAAATTTGCAATACAATTTTTGTCAATGGTGACTTTAATATTGGAACCTCGCGTAAATTACTACCACCAGTAATGGTATAATTGTTAATATTTTTATTAAGTAAGTAATATGTTTGAAAAGTACCAAATTCGGCATTTAATTTCCGAATTACATCTTCTCTATCGCCAATTGTAACAAATCTTGTTTTATAGTCGTATTCGGGGGCCACTATAGTAGACAATATACGACCCGTCGGTAAATCTGTTCCAGGAATTAATTCCAGATAGTTGTCAGCATTTATACTCAATTCGTGATTTAGTATTTTAGTAGCAGGCTCGTTATATAAACCGTTTAAATTCCAAAACGGCTGACTTACTAGGTTAACAATTGTGTCTTTGCCAGTTGTGAGCAAAATTGCGCTCATGTCAATTTTAATCTCATTTTTATCAGTTATAAGATAAGTGACTGAAACCTTTAATTGTCCTGGATAATTTTCTTCTTCATCTTCTGATATATACTCTAATGTAATAGAGTTATCAGTTTTTGAAATAAGGTTAAAAATTACTCTGGTAAAATTTCCAGTTTCACCATTATCACTGTCCGGCCCATCATTAATGGGAAGTTGATATTTCTGGTCATTTAAATAGAAATTGCGCTCATATCAATTTTAATATCATTTTTATCAGTTACACGATAATGACTGAAATCTTCAATTGTCCCGGATAATTTTCTTGACCATCTTCTGATATATAATCCAAAGTAATTGAGTTATCTGTTTGTAAAGCTAGAATCCAAACTACGCTGTTAAAATTTCCCGTTCCACCATTATCAGTGCCGGTGGCATTATTAATTCGAAGTTAATATTTCTGATCATTTAAATAGAAAATACCTTTTGCTGTTAGAAATGCTGTTCTGCCTTGAATAGCACCCCATAGATTGTTAATAGTATAATCAGCAAACGTATCATGGCCAAGTATTACATCTCTTTTTGTTCCATTGACATCGGGTAATATTACCTTGGTCAATCAAGCCCCATATTTGATAATATGTACTTCGAGTGCACTTTCACTGTTAGTTATAATATATTCATTTATATGATTTGTTTCGTCAAATACTTGTACTTTTACTGGCATTTTGTATGAATTATATTTAACTTGTTTAAAATTTTTTGAATTTATTATTTTTAAATATTTTATTTATTTTTATACTTTTTTCTATTTTGTAATGTGTTTCCTGGTTTATTTATTTAAAATTAAATATTAAACTATTGACAAAAAAATTAACAATAGTGGATGTCCGATTTCTTTTTTGAACAAATTTCCTCGTTAAAAAAATTAAATATTAACAGGAAATATAATACATATTTCAATGAATTTAATTGCTTATTACGGTAATAATTTTTTTTTAATTTAAAAAAAAAATTATCATTAGTTGATTAACATTTATTCAATTAATTTTTTAATATTTGCAAAAAATGAAATTAAAAAAATTGTATATATTTTAGAAATTTAAATTAAATATTTAAATAATTCTTTTTTATCTATCGTAATTATCCACAAATAGCGGCATGCCGGTATAAGCTAGGATGACCATTTTTGCCAAAATGGCCTTAATGGCCAAAATGACATGCCGTTATAAAAAGCGGAAAATTTTAAATATAAAATATTTGTTTAATTAGTATTTACAATTAATTGCAATAATTAAATACAAATTTAATAGCTAAATTAATTTTTATGCAACTAATTTGTTCTAATTTGTTTGTTTTTGCCTAATTTTGATTTAAAATTTAAAAATTAAATTTTTTTTTAAATTTTCTTATGTTTGATATAAAATATTTAATTTTGTTAGTTAATTTAGTTTAATTTTAATTTTATCGCACATTATATTTTAATTTTATCGCACTTGATTTTTTAATTTTAAGATATATTATTGCATTTTAATTATAAAATAAATTTAAAATTAAAGTCAATGTCATATGTTAAAAACCTTATTTTTCCCTCTTTTATACCGGCATGATGTCAACCTCACTTTATACAAGCATGTCGCTATATGTGGGGTTGTACGGTATTTATAAATATAAATGCAATTTTAATTTGTTTATTTATTAATTTTATATTTTGGTCACAATGTGAGAAAAAAATACAACAATATTTCAACGGTGGGTAATTATAAAATAAGCTTTTCTCCTGTTTCTAGAAATTTGCTAATTTTTTGCCATTTTTGAGATAATTATTTAAACTATTTGGTGTTATTTGGATTTTTAAAAATAAATCTAGATTTTTGAAAAAAAAACTCAAATTATTTTTAAAATTTAATATTAATATTCATTTATAATTTTTTATTAAAAATTTATTTATTTATTATTTTTATCTTTAAAAATAAATTATTTCTATTAATAAATTTTTTTACTATGATTTGTCATTTAAATGCTGCTATATAAGTTATTTTATTTAAATAAATACTAAAATTAAATATAAAATTAATTATTATTTTAATATTAAAGATAAATGTGAGCGAGAGTATTTTTAAAGTGAAAAAATTTTAATTTAATATATTATATTTTTACTATTAAATAGAGTTAGTTATAAAATAAAAATAATATTATTAAATAAAATCTTAATCTGAACTAGTTTTAATTAACAATTTATTTAAATTAAAATAAATTTATTATATATTACAAAAAATTTAGTAAAATTTAATCAAAATAATACTTTTTAAATAAAATGTTTAAAATTTATGGTTTAAAAATTTACAAAATGACAAATTAACAAATAAAAAATTGCCAAGTATATATGTTGTTTTGGATTGATTAGTTTAACATGGCAAACACCATCCGAATGCAAATAGCAAATAAAATAATCTAAGCTCGGTAGATATAATTTCCAATTTGATTTTTGTAAAAAGTGACTTTAATATTGCAATTTTTTTGCAAATGACCATTCTCAATGCTATGATTGTTACTATCAACTTCTAGTACGTAAACATGCTTGAAACTCATTAAATTGGCTTCTTAATTGTCTAAATAAATCGACTTTATTGCAATTAGTAACCAAGCTTGTTTTATAGTTGTATTCGGGAGCTTATCAAGTAAATAGAATAATTGTTTTACAACAATTAATTCCAGATATTATTTAGAATTTATACTCAACTCGAGTTTTAATATTAATATTTCAGTAACAGGCTAATTATATAAACCGTTTAAATAGAAAATTGGTTCAATATTTAGGTTAACAATTGTTTCTTTGCCAGTTAAGAGAAAAATTGCTTGTAATGCAATTTTAATTTTATTTGTATCAGTAATAAAATATTTAATTAAAACTTTAATTAACCTGGATAATTTTGTTTGCCATTTTAAAATATATTAAATATATTGTAACTAAATAGTGTTATTTAATAATTTGTTTTAAAACAAGACTTCAAATTACTCTGGTAAAATTTTCAGCTCCATCATTATAACTATCCGGCGCATCATTTATTGAAAGTTTATATTTCTGATTAAAGATTTCTATTTAAATTATGCAAAAATTTCCTTTGTACAAATTATTAAATACAAAACTAACAGGATATAACTTCCGTATTTTAAAAAATAAATGTATACTACTTAGATTATAAATTAAATATAAAAAATTATATTATTGCAATTCAAACTAGTTTATTTAATAATTTCTTAGTCAATTTGTAAATTATAAATATGTTTTGCGGTTAATGAAAAATACACACATTTAAATATATTGAAGTAATGATTTAGTGGTGATTTGAAAACATTTCTGTCATCAAATAATAATTGGATAATTTGCTGTGATTTCTAAACATTTTGTAATAGAATATAAAATTTTGTTAATTTTTATTTGTAATTTGTATTTTAAAATTCGCGAACGACATAATCGAAATCCAAAATGAGACAAAATCCGAAGTCTGTTAATAATGTAAAAAAAGAACAATTTTTAATACTTACTTCAATACTCATAAAATAATATTCGAATATTATCCGAATTTAAATAAAATAATTATATTCTATATTATAATTAAATTAATTTTTATTAAATAAAAGTATAATAATTAATATTTAAAAACAATTTTATACAAATTTTATATAAATTTAAGTTAAAAAATATAAATTTTATAATTAAATATTGCTTATAAATTTTGACTTTATTACTCTGTAACTTTTTAAACAATATATATTTAATATATTAAAAATTTTTAAAAATAATATTATGATTATTACCAAATTCTACTAAACTAAAAAATACTAATAAAGATCAAGTTTATAAATGGTGGTTTGTTTGTACTCAGCACCTGGCGACAGAATAACCTGATTTTTCCAATCTGTGTGATTAATTGCATCCGGAAAACGAACAGGTGACAAAATTAAATATGAAAAATCACCAAACATATATGGCGTGCTAGATTGATCAGTTTTAATATGACCACCCGGAAGAAAATTGCGCAATAGTATAGTAAACAATGATGGTTCAGTAGTTGAAATTTCCAATTTAATTTTTGTCAATGGTGATTTTAATATAGCCACCTTGCGCAAATTACCACCTTCAATTCTATAATTGTTTATATCGTCTTCAAGTACGTACCATGTTTGAAATTGAGGAATTAGTCCTCTTAATTTACGAATTTCGTCGGCCCTATCGCCAATAGTAACAAATCTTGTTTTATAGTCGTATTCGGGCGCCTCTATAGTAGACACTAAACGACCATTTGGTAGATTTTTACCAGGATACAATTCCAGATATTTATCAGAATCTATAGTCAACTCGTGATTTAATACTTGAGTAGCTGGCTGATTATATAGCCCGTTTAAATTCCAAAATGGCTGACATATTAAATTAACAATTGTGTCCTTACCCGTTGACAACAAAATTGCTGACATGTTAATTGTAATTTCATTTTTATCAGTTACACCATATCTAACTGAAACTTTCAATTGTCCCGGATAGTTTTGTTCGCCATCCTCTGATATATATTCTAGAGTAATCGAGTTATTTGTTTTTGATACAAGTTTCCAAATTTTCCTGGTAAAATTTTGTGTTCCACCATTAGTACTGTCCGGTGGATCATTTTGTGGAAGCTGATATTTTTGGCCATTTAGATAGAATATACCGTTTGCTATTCGATATGCTGTTCTCCCGTCTATAGCTCCACTTAGATTGTTAAGAGGAAAATCATTAAAGTTGTCATTGCCAATTATTACATCTCGTTTGATTCCATTTACATCGTCTAATATTATCTTGTTCAATCGAGCGCCAAATTCGACAATATGTACTTCGAGTGTACTTTCATTGTTGGTTATAATATATTCATTTATATGATTTGTTTCGTCAAATACTTGTACTTTTACTGGCATTTTGTATGAATTATATTTATCTTGATTAAAATTTTATAAATTATTTTTTTAAAATACTTTGATTATTTTTATACATTTTTCTATTTTATAATTTGTTTCCTGGTTTACTTTTTTTACATTAAATATTAAATTAGTGACATAAAAATTAATAATAGTGGATGTCCTTTTTTTAAAACAAATTTCCTCATTATAAAATAATAAAACCTAAATATTTTCAGGAAATATAATATATATTTTAATGAATTTAATAGCTTGATATTAAAAATTGTTTAATATTTTTAAACAATTATTATTATTTGAGCATTATATGTACTTCGAGTGGACTTTCATTGTTGATTATAATATACAGGTATATATATATATATGATTTATCTCATCAAAAACTTTTATGTTTACATGTTTTTCTAATAATTTTAATTTGTATATTTGTTTTTATTAGTGTCTTTATTTATATAATATTTTATTTTTTAAATTTTTCCTTGTTTTAGCTTTTTTATTATTCCAATTAATTTAATTACATAATAATTAATATTAAATATATATCTGCAAAAATTTCATCATTAATCTATTAAGAAATATAACACTAATTGTTTGAAAGTATTTAATTTTAAAAATAATCATCTATTTTTGTGAATTATGATAACAAATTATTTTTATAAATTGGATTTTTAAATATATAAATTTATTTATTTGAATTACATAGATATTAATAAACTAAAAATAAAATATTTATTTAAATTATAATACAAAAATTAATAAATTATATATAAAAATAATAACATTATTTGCAACAGTAATAATATTATTGGTGTTTTTATTTATAAATTAATTAAGCATATTCATTTAATAATTAATTCAATATAAATAATTAAATATTCAATTTTAAATTTAAAATTAATTATTATATTTAATAAACAAAATAAAAATAAAATAATTAAAATATTTTATTTAAAAAGCAAATAAAAAAATTTCTTAATATTACTTTAAAAATACAACTATAAAAATTAAAATTTATTATTAATAAAGGATTAAGTATCAATTATTAATAAAGACCAAGTTTATAAACAGTGGTTTGTGTGTACTCAGCACCTGGAGCAAGAATCACTTGATTTTGCCAATTTGTATGACTGATTGCATCGGTGAATCGACCAGGTGATAATATAAGATATGAAAATTGAGGAAGTATTAATGGCGTTTCAGATTGATCAGTTTTCAAATATGAAAGGTTGTGGTCGCGCAATGCTTGATAATACAGTGACGGCTCGGTAGTTGAAATACGCAATATAATTTTTGTTAATGGTGATTTTAATATTGCAACCTCGCGCAATTCACCACCAGTAATATTATAATTATTAGAATTATCTTCCAAAACGTACCAAGTTTTATAAACACCTTTTTGACCTTGAATTTTAAGAATAAAGTCAGCTTTATCGCCAATAGTAACAAAATTTGTTCTATAGTCGTAGTCAGGCGTGACTTGAGTCGACACTATACGACCCGTCGGTAACTCATTGTCAGCATTTAATTCCAAATATTTATCAGAATTTATTCTCAACTCGTGATTCAGTACTTCAGTAGCAGGCTCATTATAGAAACCGTTTAAATTCCAAAAAGGTTGACTAATTAGGTTAACAATTGTGTCTTTGCCAGTTGAAAGTAAAAATGCGCCCATATCAATTTTAATCTTATCATTGTTTGTTACAGAGTATGTAACTGTTAGCTTTAATTGGCCTGAATAATTATTGTCGCCATCTTCCGATATATATTCCAAAGTAACTGAGCTATCTGTAAATGATGCAAAGCTCCAAATGACCTGGCAGAAATTAAGCTGACCGCCATTATTATTGTCAGTGCCAATATTAAGTTGAAGTTGATATTTCTGATTATTTAGATAGAATATACCGTTTGCTGTTCGAAATGCTGTTCTGCCTATTATAGCGCCCCAATGATCATTAACCACATAGCCATTAAGATTGTCATAATAACGGGCCGCCGTCTTTTTAGTGTACCGGCGCTGCAATTATTTGGGAATTTGAGTGAACTCAGATGGAGAGACGCGAATCACAACTAATGGCAATAACTCTTTGGCTCTTTTATGGCTTTGAAGTCTTCTTCGGTCGTCTGATCTCAACTCTTGTCAAACTGTGTCTCAATTTGGCAACAAATTGACTGAACTTTTGTTTAAAAACTACTTAAAACTTCTTATTATAAAACTACTTAAAACTCTTTAAATAACTATTTAATAAATGGCAAAACTTGTGTTACTTCTAATATACTTTTTATTCAGTTTTAAAAATAAGACAAATATTAACTTAAAAATCAATCGACAAATACTATTCGTGGCTTAAATTGCCGAACACTTTGTCCATTCAAGAACGTCGACGACTGCCTTCTCGACTCTGGTCTACAAAGAGTTCCAAAAACCTCTGACTTCTTGTAACTTACGTCTGGATACAAAAGACAAAAGAGTGCCCCGAATTCAGACATTAACCGCCTTTTTATACTTCTCGACAATTAATGGCAATTCTTGACAACAAAAGACTAAAAACTGATATAAAACTCAATAACAAAAGTATTAAAATATCTTAACATCAAGTCATAGGAAAAGGATTAAAAAGTTTAACTTTGAATACAACAGTAAAGGCATAGAAAGGCAAATAAGAAATAATAGATAAAAATAAAGTTAAAGTTCGAGTCACGTCCACTATGTGCGCCGGAGGCCTGTCTTAGTCATGTTCCAGTATTACATCTCTTATTATTCCGTTTATATCGGTTAATCGTACCTTGGTCAATCGAGCGCCATATTGTATAATATGTACTTCAAGTGTACTTTCATTGTTAGTTAAGATATACTCATTTATATGATTTGTTTCATCAAAAACTTGCACTTTTACTGGCATTTTGTATGAATTATATTTAACTTGTTTAATATTTTATGAATTAATTATTTTTAAATATTTTGATTACTTTTATACTTTTTTTATATTTTGTAATGTGTTTCCTGGTTTCTTTTTTAAAATAAAATTGTAAACTAATAACATAAAAATTAACAATAGTGGATGTACGTTTTCTATTTGGAACAAATTTTCTCATTAAAAATAATAAATTATAAATTTTTCCAGGAAATAGAATACATATCTTAATAAAATTAATTGCTTAATTAATTATATAAACCGTTTAATTTGTAAAATGGTTTTATAGGCAGGTTAAAAATTGTTTCTTTGCCAGTTGAGAGCAAAATTGCTCGCATGTCAATTTTAATTTAATTTTATCAATAATAAAATATTTTACTAAAACTTTTAATTAATCTACATAATTTTGTTTCCCATTTTTAAATATATATTTTAGTTTAATTGAATTATTTGTTTTTAAAACAAGACTACAAATTACATTAGTAAAATAACTAAATCTGCTATTATCATATTCCGGAACCACATTAATCGAAAGTTTTATCATACAAATGATATCATAATATATTGTAATATTTAACATTAGCATATTCGATATTAACATATTTGACAACAGCATATTCTACATTAGCAAGTTCGATATCAGTATATTTGACACTAGCTTAATTCATTTTTTATTTATGTTTGAATTAATTTCTGTTTTTATTTAATTTTTTTATACTACATATGAAAGAGACTATTTATCGATATTTTTTTTGTTTTTATTTATTAATTATAACGCATATAAAATATATAATTGTAAAGTTATATAATAAATAAATAAATTAAACAAATTTAAATATTTACATCTGTTATCAAGCTCAATTTGTAGGAAAATATGATTATAAATTAGTTTATAACAAAAAAAATATTTAAAAATAATTTATCTATAAATAATATTAAACATTTGTTTTTGTTGCGAGAGCAAATATTAAAATAATTTAAATTTTTTCTAACATTTTTGCTCAAAAATTAATAATTACAAACTGTAATAATTTGGGCGTCATTTAGATAGAAAATCAATGTCATATAAAGAATTTCATTTTATTACAGTTTGCTTTGAAACATACATTAATTTTATAGCAATATTAGCTAGATTAAAAAAAGTTTTTCAATAAAACTAAAATTATTATATATTTTATAAGCAATAAATTAATTTAAAATAAGTTTTTAATTAATCTCTATTCTATAATCCGGCTGTTGGGTTGACAACAAATTCGGACTCTTAGAAGATAATTTTTTGTTTTTTACCAAATTTGGTATTTTAACTTTAAACGTTTTCTAACTAACGTTTAAATCCAATTTAATTAATTAAATTTAGCCTAAAACCGTTTGAAATCTTAATAAAACTTTATTATAAATAAAAAAATGTTTGAACGTATTTAATTTTAAAAACGACTATTATTTTTAATAAACAATAAGAATACAATATTTAAAATATATTATTTAAAAAACAAATAAAAACAAATAAAATTTTTAAATTAACGAGTAAGTTAAATTAAAAATACAACTATAAATTTTAAACGCATTAAGAATCAATTATTAATAAAGACCAAGTTTATAAACAGTGGTTTGTTTGTACTTAGCACCTGGAGCAAGAATAACTTGATTTTGCCAATTTGTATGATTGATTGCATCGGTAAATCGACCAGGTGATAGAATTAGATATGAAAATTGAGGAAGTATATACGGAATTTCAGATTGATCAGTTTTCACATTACTACCACTATTTGGTAGGCTATTGCGCAAAGGTTGAAAATATAGTGACGGCTCGGTAGTTGAAATACGCAATATAATTTTTGTTAATGGTGATTTTAATATTGCAACCTCGCGCAATTCACCACCAGTAATATTATAATTATTAGAATTATCTTCCAAAACGTACCAAGTTTTATAAACACCTTTTTGACCTTGAATTTTAAGAATAAAGTCAGCTTTATCGCCAATAGTAACAAAATTTGTTCTATAGTCGTAGTCAGGCGTGACTTGAGTCGACACTATACGACCCGTCGGTAACTCATATTCAGCATTTAATTCCAGATATTTATCAGAATTTATTCTCAACTCGTGATTCGGTAATTCAGTAGCAGGCTCATTATAGAAACCGTTTAGATTCCAAAAAGGTTGACTAATTAGGTTAACAATTGTGTCTTTGCCAGTTGAAAGTAAAAACGCGCCCATGTCAATTCTAAGCTCATTATTGTTTGTTACAGAGTATGTAACTGTTAGCTTTAATTGGCCTGGATAATTATTTTCGCCATCTTCCGATATATATTCCAGAGTAACTGAGCTATCTGTGAGTGATGCAAAGCCCTAAATGACCTGGCTGTAATTAGTCGGTCCACCATTATTATTGTCAGTGCCATTATTAATTGAAAGTTGGTATTTCTGATTATTTAGATAGAATATACCGTTTGCTATTCGAAACGCGGTTCTGCCTATTATAGCGCCCCAATGCCCATTAACTATATAACCATTAAGATTGTCATGTCCCAATATTACATCTCTAATTATTCCGGTTATATCGGCTAATCGTACCTTGGTCAATCGAGCACCAAATTCAATAATATGTATTTCGAGGGTACTTCCACTGTTAGTTAAGATATATTCATTTATTTGATTTGTTTCATCAAATACTTGTACTTCAATTGGCATTTTGTATAATATATTTCACTTTTTAATAATTTTATAAAATATTTTATGAAAATATAATTAATTTATATACTATTTTATATTGTTATTTTTTTCCTTGTTTTAAATTTGTTCTATTATATTTGGGTAAATTACATAATAATTGATTATAACGGATATCAGTTTTCTCATCAATTAATAAAAAATTTTGAATTAAATTTTTTCCTGTTAATCTTGCTCTTTTAGTTTTTATTTTAAACGCAAAATAAATTTTAGACTTAAAAAGTTACTTGATTTAAATTATTTTTTTTTGTGTTTTTAATAATTATTTTACAATATTTTGTTAGCGTTTTATAGTTAGCATTTTGTTAGCATTTCAACAAATTAAATACTTAAATATTTAAAAATAAATGGATTAAATTTTTAAAAAATTAATTTCTAAAAAATGCCACATTACATTCTGAAAGATTTAATATATTATTCTTAATATTAAATATCATTATTTTATTATAAAGAATAAATTTTTTAATATGCAAAAATAATAATAATATAAATAAATAAACTCTGTTACTGTTTATCACTTTGAATTTATTATATAAAGACCTGTTAAATGCTTAAATTTTGCGCTTTAAATTTAAATAAATATTTGTTCTAGCTAATAAGAACTGGTCTATATATTACAGTAGTGCACTGAGTTAATTTAAAAAATTGATTACTATTTTTTATTTTTAAAACTTATATTAACTTAATATGCATAAATAATAACTGCAATATCCTATTTGGTTAAGATTATAACAGTGCATATACACTGTTTTTGTTTGTTTAATAAAAAGTATTGTGTCAATAAACATTTCTTAAACTATAAAATATATAGCAAATAAAACTTTAACTAAACTTTACTAAATTAATAAATATCTAAACTTTTTATTACTATATATAAGGCATGGTGGTTTTGAATAAAATAATAGTTTTAATCACGTAGTCAAAAGCTATTTGTGAAAATACAAACAACGTTTGCTTATACTGATAAGCTTTTTATATTTTAACAGGACTAATAAATTATATACATATTTGTTAACTTGAAACAATTTTTGAGACAATTAAAATTTTAATTATATAATTTATGACTAGAAATTTTAACTAATAAAATCAGATAATTGTACAAATTATTAGTAATAATATTTATTAATTATATTTAATCATAAGCTTTAGTAAAACTTATAATTTGAAAAAAATTTTAAATAAAAAACTAAATTAATTTGATGAAATTTTAAAAATATAGTTTTTTATTTTAAAAATATATTTTTATATTTTGTGTTTATTATATTAATTAATAACTTAAATAAAATGATATTTTTTATTATAGAAATTTTATTTTGTTAAATCACAATTTTATATTGTTTAATTAATCGATAAAATTATATTTTAAATTAACAGAAATCATATATTATTTAAATAAAGTAATTTTAAGTATTAATAATTAATTGACGTTTAATTATAATTTAATTTAAATTTTAAAAATAATTAATAATTTGCAAAAATAAAATATTAATACTGCAGTAATAATATAATATTATAAATATTAAACTCATTAAATATATTAATAAAGATCAAGTTTATAAACAGTTGTTTGCGTGTACTCAGCTCCTGGCGATAGAATAACCTGATTTTTCCAATCTGTGTGATTAATTGCATCGGTAAATCTACCAGGTGCTAGCATAATATACGAAAATTGACCAAGTATATATGGTATATCAGACTGATCAAACTTGATAGAACGACCACCATTTGGAAAGCCACTACCCAATGGTTGATAAAACAATGAAGGCTCGGTGGTTGAAATGCGCAAAATAATTTTTGTCAATGGTGATTTTAATATAGCAACCTCGCGCAATACACCAGCATTGATATTATATTTGCTAACATCATCCTCCAGTACATACCATGTGCTTAAATCTGTCTGTGTGCTTTTTAATTCACGAATTACGTCGGCTCTATCGCCAATTGTAACAAATCTTGTTTTATAGTCGTATTCAGGCGTCTCTATAGTAGACACTATACGACCCGTCGGTAACTGATTATTTGTATTTAATTCCAGATACTTATTGGAATTTATACTTAATTCGTGATTTAATATTTCAGTAGCAGGCTCATTATAATAGCCGTTCAGATTCCAAACTGGTAGACTTACCAAGTTAACAATTGTGTCTATTCCAGTTGACAATAAAATTGCGCTCATGTCAATTTTAATCTCATTATTGTTAGTTAGACCGTAAGTAACTGATAATTTTAATTGGCCTGGATAATTATTGTCGCCATCTTCCGATATATATTCCAATGTAATTGAATTATCTGTTTTTGATGCAAAACTCCAAGTGACCTGGCTGTAATTAATTGGACCGCCCCAATTAGTGTCATTGCCATTATTAATTGGAAGTTGATATTTCTGATCGTTTAGATAGAATATACCGTTTGCTATTCGAAACCCGGTTCTGCCTATTATAGCTCCCCAATGCCCATTAATTGAATAACCAGCAAAATCATCATGGCCAAGTATTACATCTCGATTTATTCCATTGATATCGGGTAATATTACCTTGGTTAATCGAGCGCCAAAATCAATAATATGTACTTTGAGTGTACTTTGCTTGTTGGTTAATATATATTCATTTATATGATGTGTTTTGTCAAATAATTGTACTTTAACTGGCATTTTGTATAATATTTTCAGCTTGTTTAATATTTTATAAATTATTATAATAATTTTTTAAAGTTTATATACTACATTTTTTTGTTAAATTTTTCCTTGTTTCAATTTTTGTAACATTATTTTTAGGTTAATTACATAATGTCGTTTTATTAATTAATGTAGGTTTATTTATACAATTTTTTTAAATTTATAAATTGTTATATAAAATAATATTCTTAAAACAGTTTAATAATTTTTAATTTTAATTTTGTTAGTTTATTTTAATTTACCCGGATATTATTTTGGTGTTAATAACATATTATAACATTTTTTCACAAATAATATTTATTTCATTTATATTAAGTAAAATAGTTTATATATAATATAACCATTAATTTAAATATTTTTACAATATTATTTTTAATTATTTTCAATTTATCACCATATTCGATAATATGTACAGTACTTCATGTGTACATTCATTGTTAGTTTATATTTTATATATTAATTTGTATTATTTGTTTTGTCAAATACTTGTACTTTTAACGGAATTTTTACTAGGTTATTTTATAATAATTTATTGATTGTGAATTAAATAAGAAAATGTTTTTTAACATTTTATTTATTAATTTTTTGTTTTTTATTTTTCAATTAATAATTATGCTAGTTACATTTAAAATAAAAGTTTGTCTGTTTATTTAAACAAATTTTGTTTTTTTATTTTTACATAATATAATTAATTTTGTTATATTAATACTTTAAATTTAACTTAACATTTTCTTATTTATTTAAGTTTTTTGTTTAGTTACTTGTTATAAGTCAATATTTTAAGTTACAATGTATATTTATTAATTCTAATAAATATATTTTTATTTAAATATACGTAGGTTTCATTTAATAAAAGTCTATATCAAATTATTTTAACTAAATTAATTTAGACAACATGTTATTCTTAAAATTAAAATTTAATTTGCAGATAAACTACGTGATATATTTATTTTGGTAATTTTTCTCAATCACATATATTTATCTCACCAATTAATATTTAAGTGTAGAGACGGCAAAATAAATCTAGAAATTAAAAAAATTTTTTTAAATTTAGAAATTTTATAATTAATACTTCTTATACTGTAATTTTAAAAAAACAAAATTAAAAATTTATAAAAATAAAATAGTTTATATAAAAATTTATAAATATGTATATTATTTATATTAATAAATGTTGCTTATTTTATATAAAAAATGTTTTATTTGCAATAATAATATAATTATTATTAAAATGTGTGAATTAATTTTAGACATCATTAAATTTATTAAACTTTATAAATTTTTTTATAAATTGTTTAAATTAATTGACGAAATTATTTAATTGATTTTTAAATTGCTTAAATTGAATATTTTCTGTTAACATTTTATAATTTATTAAAACTAATTATAATAGGATTTTTTATATTAAGTGTGTTATTTAAGATGCGTTCTTAGTTTTGACACCCAAAAAATTTTTCAAATTAAAAAATATTGTATATTAATTTATTTAACGTAAAAAATGTTCAATTGTAAGCTAACGTTAAATTAAAAGTAAAAAATTATTTCTAAATTATTGGTTTTTACCAAAATCCGACTAAAATTTTTTTTAAAATTGGTGTTAAATCCGGTTTAAATTAAAGTTAGATCAACTTAAATTAAGTAGAGTTTTAAGTGAATTTAGTTAAAATTGAGTAAAATATCAGTTAAATATATTAGGATTTGTGTATTTTTAATAAAATCATCTACGTTGATTTTAATACGTTAAGCCCCCGTGTTGAGTTTAACCACTAATTTCAATGGCATTGGCCAAATTTGCTTGTTTTATAGAAGTATGTTTATTACTTTCTTTTTGTTTAATTACCAGAAATCTAACCGTTTGTTTACGCAAATAAGCACATTTTTACGTAAATTTAGAAAAATATATCAGTTATTACCTTAGAGCTCTTAAAGCAAATAAAAATTTTATTTTTAAATTGTTTTATTACAATGGGCAAATATAATTCATCTATTTGCAATTTTATTTACAATAAACGCACCGGCAATATCATCTGTGAATTTGTTTCTAAATAATAAAAAATTTAAAAATTGATTTAAATTTTATTATAAAATCAAAATATTTATTTAACATTTTTCAAATATATTAATGGAATTAATATCAAATATAGACAATGAAATAAACATATGTAAGAGCAAGTAATCTCATTTTTAAAATTTCAAAATATTCTGATTATTTCTCAATAAAATTTAAAACTTAATATAAAACAATTATTATTTAAAATAATTTTAAAATGTAAAACTTTAATTTAGTAAAAAATAATATTTTCTATTTTATTTTGACGGCGTGTATTGTCGAGGCCACTAGATTTAATGCAAAAATTTATATACATTATATAATTTTATTATTAAAACATTGCAGTCTTTAAAAAAATTTAAAAATTATATGTGAGAAACACACAAAAACACAATAAGCGAGAAAGAGAGAGTGAGAGAGAGAATGAAAGAGAGAGAGAGAGAGTGAGAGAGGGAGAGAGAGAGAGACAGCGAGAGAGAGTGAAAGAGAGAGAGAGTGAGAGAGAGAGAGTGAGAGAGAGAGTGAAAGAGAGAGAGAGAGAGAGTGAGAGAGGGAGAGAGAGCGAGAGAGAGTAAAAGAGAGAGAGAGAGAGAGAATGAAAGAGAGAGAGAGAGAGTGAGAGTAGGAGAGAGAGAGAGACAGCGAGAGAGAGTGAAAGAGAGAGAGAGAGTGAGAGAGAGAGCGAGAGAGGGAGCGAGAGAGGGAGCGAGAGAGGGAGCGAGAGAGGGAGCGAGAGAAAGAGAGGAGAGAGAGAGGGAAGAACGAGGAAGAGAGAAATAGAGAGAGAAAGAGAGAAAGCGAAAGAAAATTTTAAGTAAAGTTTATTAACTTATTGCATTATTATTTAATATTGTTTCATGGCTATGTTATTTTAATTATTTTATGTTTGAAGTTTATCGTTACAACAAAAGATTGTGATAAGCCGCAAGTCGCAAATGAGGTATTGTTTTTGTGTATAAATGTTAAGACAAATAAATGTCAATTATTCTAATCAGATTGGATTTTTGTGTAATCCACATTTTTAATTTATTTTAATTAAAATAAATTATCTATAAATCTATTAAATTATATTTATATATATTTATAATTTTTATCAAATATGTTAAATTTGAATTAACATTTTAAATAAATTAATCAATAATGAATTTATTATTTAATAGTTGTTGTTTACTTTTGATACATCTGAAAATAAATATTTTAATAAAAAATTATAATATTTTAGAAATTCAAAAAATGTTAATTGACAGATATTAATTAGTATTGTTTTTAATGTAAAATCCTGTTTGTATTTTTATTTCTATTACTTATTATCACGCTTGAGGTTTGGATGCCGAATAGCTGCTAAACTATATGTAGTATGTGTAGCAATTAATATGTGGAATAAGTACATTTTCCCGAATAAACATTTTTCCGAATTTGCATTAAAAAATTGACTGTTAATTAGTGGTCAATGTTAAAATTTTAAAATTTACCAATATAAGAGATCATAGTATGTTTGACCAGACAAAAATACAAAATATTAAATATCATTGTTTTTGAATAACCAGTGTCCAAAATTGTAACTTTTTCTGCAAATTTCTATTTAATCGGACACTGGCCAATTATTACTAATGAGTTTTTAAATTTTGTATTTTTTCTAGTCAAACATACTATGTTTTCTTATATTGGTAATTTTCAAAATTTTTACACTGACCACTAATTTACAATCAATTTTATAAGGCTAATTCGGGAAAATGTCCATTTGGAAAAATATCCGATTCCCTAATATGTAGTATGTAGATATTAGTCCAAGTTTTTTTTTACTTAATTTTAAATTTTATATTTAAATTTAAAAAAATTTATCTTATAAAATATTAAATAGTTATAATTAAATCAGAATATAATTAAATCTGTAAATTTAGATTAAAACTTGAATTATTTAAAGCTTTAGAAATACAAAAAAAATCCAAAGTACAGTAGTACATATCGATAATACGATTTTCGATAATACTTTCAACCGCTATTATAAATATCTATGTGCACATAGTATTATTATATGTTAACTTTATTTTTATTGTGTATTTTGTGTTTAATTATAAAATATTAATTATATTCTTAACAAACTTTACAATAAAATTAATGTTTAATTTTAAAAATTTAGCGTAAGTCATTATGGAAAACAAAATTAAAATAACATAATGAGATTATTTGCCACTGTAAAAAATCCAATACTTTTTGTTCTGGCAAATAATTTGAAAAGAAATTCGAATCCATATAAGTTTATGAGTCATAACTTTGATTGACTTTTGTTTAGTCACTAATTAATTTGTAATACAAATACTCATTACTTTTATATCCTTATGTTAATTAATTATTATTTGAATTGTATCTAATGCTAACTCTAAATATAACTTAATTATGGCTAAATTTGTGACTTACTCTATGACTCTAACTTTATAACTCTAACTATTTGTATGCTTTTCATTCATTTCGCTTTTAATTCTCAAACAGTTCAAATGTAGTGTTTTTTGTGCTTATTCTTAATAAAGTGTTTTTGTTATGTTGAACATTGTGTGCATTGATTCTAATGTTCAACCACTTAATGTCTAACCATTTTACGGCAAACTCCCGATAAATGGGCTTATCCATTTAATGCATAGTAAAGACTCATCACCACTTACCGCCAGCTATATTAAATTATTTCAACTAAATTAAACTAGGCAACATGTTATTTTCAAAATTTAAAATTAATTTTCAGAAAAACTACATAATATATTTATTTTGGTGAGTTTTTCTCTATCACATATATTTATCAAACCGATTAGTATTTAAGTGTAACGACGGTTATTGCAAAATTTATATAAAAAATAAATAAAAAATTCTTTTAAATCTAGAAATTTTTTTAATTAATTGTTTTTATAATTTTAAAAATATATAATTAAAAATTTATAAAAATAAAATAGTTTATATAAAAATTTATAAATAATTATATTATTTATATTAATGAATGTTGTTTATTTTATATAAAAAATGTTTTATTTGCAATAAATATGTATTTATTATTAAGATGTGTGAATTTAAGTTAGATAGTTTTAAATTGATTAAATTTTTATAAATTTAAAAAATTGTTTGAATGAAGTGACCACATTATTTGATTGGTTTTTAAATTGTTTAAATTAAATATTTACTATTAGCATTTTATAGCTTATTAAAACTAATTATATTATGATTTTTTATGATAAGCGTGTTATTTAAAATGCGTTCGTAGTTTTGACGCCCGATAAATTTTTGCAGTTAAACAATATCGTATATTAATTTTTTTAATGTAAAAAATGTTTAATTGTAAGCTAATGTTAAATTGAAAGTAAAAAATATTTCTAAATTATTGGTTTTTATCAAAATCAGACATTTGTTCGATATTGATGTTAAATCCGGTTTTAATCAAAATTAGATTAAGTTAAATTAGGTAGAGTTTTAAGAAAATTTAAATAAAATTAAGTAAAATTTCAGTTAAATATATGGATTTTTAAGCACATCTTTTAAAAATTTATATCAATTATTACCGTTAGTAGTGCTCCTTAACGTAAAAAATTTTTTATTTTAAAATTGTTTTAGTATAATTGAAAAATATAATTTACTATTTAACATTAAACGCACCGGCAATATCATCCGTACCAACGAAACTGTGAATTCGTTTATAAAATTAAAATATTTATTTAACATTTTTCAAATATATTAATGGGATTAATATCAAATGTTGACAATGAAATAAATACGTGTATATATATGTTTTATATATGTATATGTAAAAGCAAGCAATCCCATTTTTATATTTCAAAATATACTGATTATTTTACAATAAAATTAAAAACTTAATGTAAATCAAATAATTTAAAAGTGTAAAACTTTATTTCTTTAAAAAAAGATTAAAATATTATATTTTATTTTAATGGCGAAGTTTTTCCGGTCCATTCAATTTACTGCAAAAATCTATATAAATTATATAATTTTATTATTAACAAATTGCAGTTTAAAAAAAATTAAAATTTATTATAACATTATATGTGAGAAAAACACAATAAGAGAGAGAGAGAAGAGAGAGAGAGAGCAGAAGAGAGCAAGAGAGAAAGAGAGAGAGAGCGTGAGAGAGAGAGAAAGAGAGAGAGAGAGAGCGTGAGAGCGTGAGAGCGTGAGAGCGTGAGAGCGTGAGAGCGTGAGAGAGAGAGAGAGAGAGAGCGTGAGAGAGAGAGCGTGAGAGGGAGAGAGAGAGAGAAAAAAAGAGAGAGAGAACAGGAAAGTTCAGGAGAGGTTACAACAAAAGATTGTAATAAACCGCAAATCGTAAATGAGATATTGTTTTTGTGTATAAATGTTAAGACAAATAAATGCCAAATATTATAATCAGATTAGATTTTTGTGTATTCCACATTCTCAAATCTTTTCTAATTCAGTAATAAAACAAATTATCTAGAAATCTATATTAAATTATATTCATATATATATTGTTGATTTTTATTAAACATTTTAAATAAATTTCTCAATAATAAATTTATTATTTAATAGTTGGTATTTACTTTGGATAACAATTGAAAATAAAAAATTTAATTAAAATTATAATATTGTAGAAATTTAAAAAATGTTAATTGATAGATATTAATTACTATTGTTTTTAATGTAATATCCTGCTTTGTATATCTAACTTTATAACTCATCACTTCTAAAGCTTTCTATAATTTTTATTTTATTATATTAATATAATGATTGACTATTATGTATGAATTATACCAATAGTATAACATGTAGTCAACATGCCGCTATCATAACTATTTATGTGCACATAATATTATTTTATGTTAACTTAACTTTTATAATGTATTTTATGTTCAAATAATAAAATTTTAATTATATTCTAAACGATCTCTAAAATATAAATGTTTAATTTTAAAAATTTAGCGTAACGCATTACTGAAAACACAAATCAAATAACATACTGACAGTATTATGTAAAATTTCCATTCTCTTTGTGCTGGAAAATAATTAATTTTAAAATTTTTGTTTTATATTATTTATAAATAAAATTTCAATAATAGTCAACATTTCTAAAAAATCCAAATTTGGTTTAAAAGTTTTTATAGGCTGTCATAAAACAAAAAATAAAACATCAAATAAATTAATTTATCGAGCTTTGTTTTTTCCCAAATTTTTACAGGTTTTTTAAAATCAATATCAAATATTTGACATGGATTTCCATAGTAGAAAACAAATATTCCTCTTTGTATATCACGTATTACTTGTAAATTAGTAGTTTGCAAAACAATTGGATTTGTATACTTATATTCACTTGTATATGAAATTAAATAAATATGACAAATTATTTTTACAAATAAAAATTTTATTTTCATTTATAACAATTTATTTAACAAAATTCAAAAATATATTTTAATTATTTAATTTACATTATTATATACTTTAATATTATTTTTACTGTATATTTCAAATATTTTAAATAGCATATTTTCATTAATTCTTTATTAACATATGTTCATTAATAACCGAAAATGTAATTTCTTTATAACTTTTAATTTTATATTTGTTTAAAATGTTTATAAATTTCATTTGTTGTTTGTTTAAATGTTTCATTATTTGTTTTAATAATTATTTTAATTTTATAAAACATAAGAGAAATTTTTCATTTATAAATATTAAATTATTAATCATAATTTTTTTTATAGTATATAACGAAAAAACACAACTATTATTTGTTAAAAGTCTTTAAAAGAGGAGGAATTGAAAATGGTGAAAAAACAAGTATTAATGAAAACAATGATGGTAAAAATATTTAGCTTATAAAATAATAATTTTAATATTTAAATTTGTGTTATAAATAAGGCCATTACCTCATCGTTTTTTCTCATTGTTTTTTCATAGACATCAGATGGTATAGAAAAATGTCAATAAATTACGACACATAAAATCATATATGGTTTTAAATTATGAAAAAATATTTAAATTAAAAATAAATATTGTTAAGTTGAATATTGTTAAGCCGAATGTTGTTAAATCAAATATAGATATGTCGAATATTGTTAAATCGAATATTGTTAAGTCGAATATAGTTATATCGAATATTGTTAAGTCGAATATTGTTAAGTTGAATATTGTTAAGCCGAATGTTGTTAAGTCGAATATAGCTATGTTGAATATAAATATGTTAAATAAACTTAAGTTGAATATTGATAAGTCGAATATAGCTATATTCGACTTAACAATATTCGACATAGCTATATTTGGCTTAACAAATTTCGACTTAACAATATTCGAATTAATAATATTTGACATAACAATATTCGACTTAAGTTTATTTGACATATCTATATTTGACATAGCTATATTCGACTTAACAATATTCGACATAATTATATTCGACTTATTAATATTCGACAGTTATATTCGACTTAACAATATTTGACATAGCTATATTCGACTTAACAATATTCGACATAGCTATATTCGACTTAACAAAATTCAACTTAACAATATTCGACTTAACAATATTCGACTTAACAATATTCGACTTAACAATATTCGACTTAACAAAATTCGACTTAACTATATTCGACTTAACAATATTCGACATAACTATATTCGATTTAACAATATTTATTTTTAATTTAAATATTTTTTCATAATTTAAAACCATATATGATTTTATGTGTCGTAATTTATTGACATTTTTCTATACCATCTGATGTCTATGAAAAAACGATGAGAAAAAAGATGAGGTAATGGCCTTAGTTATAAATTACATTTATAACAACAAAACATTTTAAATTAGTAGAGTGTATTTATTAAATGATGATTGTTGTTTAAATTTTTAATATAATTAAAATAATAAATATTTAATATATATATTTTTAATAACAATTAAATCCGATTAAAAATTAACACAAAAAATTATTTTAAAACAATTGTAAATAATTGTTATATTAATATTTATAATAATAATAATGTGTTTATAATTAATTAATTTATATAAATATAATAATTGTAAATGCAAATTAATTTACAAATTTTATTATGTATTAAATTTTGGGGTAAATTAAAAAAAGATATTAATAAAATATATAAAGATATTAAAAACTTAACTATTGATGAAGATCAAATTAATAAAGTATTTAACACATATTATTCAGTATGAAACGATAGCAGATCCTATATTTCTTTTGGTTCAACTTTTATTATATCTTTATTTATATTATTAATAATTTTATATTTATACAAAGATAGAATATCTAAAATAAAACGGTTTATTATAGCTAAAGTATTGAACTAAAAAATTTAAAAACTGAAAATTTTTAAAAGTTTATTTATTAAATTGAAAATTTTATGAATTCTAATAAAAAATTTTCATAAAAATTATTTGATTTAATTTTATTGAAATAAATTAATTTTAAAATATATTGTTATTTTTCTTAAATTTTTGTGTTTAATTATTTTATTAAAAATAAATAAAATTTGTTATTTAAGTTTTATAATTGTAAATAAAATAACAATTATCATCTAACGAATAAAAATTTTACTTTTAAAATAAAATTATAAATTATTTTGTTTTTATTGCAAAATTTTAATCTTGAATTTTATATTTTACATTTTCGAATTGAATATTCGATTTCCTAATTAGAATGTCCGATTTCCGAATATGGATGTCCGATTTTCGATTTCCGATTAAGGATGTCCGCTTTTTGAATTAAAATGTCGGGTTTCCGATTTCCATTGAGTGTAGCCCATTAAACACAAATAAAACAAAAAATTAATAATTTATTAGATTTTGTTAATAATTTTAAAATTTAAATTAAAATTTATATTTAAAAATGTTAAGATTAAATTTAATATTATTTTTAAATTTAATCAATTTTTACATTATTTTTAATTTATCGTATTAAACATATACGTTTATATATATTATTTAATAATATATTTTAATCAATTTAGTTTTTCCTGGTTGAAATATTTTTTAAATTTTGTTTTGTTGTTATGTGAAAATACATCAATAATTCCAGTGTCATAAAATGTTAAAATTAAGCATGTTACATTCTATGTAAAATATAATAAAACACTTAATCTGAATCAAAACGTAAGATTGGAGTACATTAAGAGCACCCAATATGCGTTCGACAACAGCCAAACTCTCATTCCGATACGACTCTTCCGCAATTATTTGCGATGACTTGGCGTAAACGAAGTGATTCCAAATACGGCTCAAATCGTTTATTTAGTTCTGTTCCGCAAATTTCAGTATTTTTAAATAGTTGTTCAAATTAATTGATTTTCCCAAAGTCTGCTCTATTAGAGCCATCAAGTGATTAATCACAAACATCTCCGCCATTTGGAAGACGTCGAACGCCATCTTATAATTGGTATTGTCTTCGAGAGCAAAATTTCGGTACAAAAAAATTTGAAAACTATTTTGATAATATCGACCGACCGAGTTTAGTGCCGTTCACTACCAGCACGACATCGCTGTCGTCTTTGCTCATATAATACTGTTTTAAATTCGGAAATGAATCCATAGGTTAAACCAATCGCTTGTCAAGTGTCAATGCAAGCTCAGGATCGCAATAGGCGTTTCTCATACTGTGTAAAACTTTCGAAACCGCATTTGTAGACATTGATATGTTTTGCTTATTTTTTTATGAATAATAATGTTATACATTTGAACTATTTTTTTGTTTCCTGTTAATGTTTATAATTTTAGCAACTAAAATTTTTATACAAAGTAATGTAGAAACTATAAATTGAATTGTAATTATAACTGCTATTGAGTTGTTTTTATTTAATTTTATCAAATTTTTTATCTATTGCAAACTGAGCCATACATTAAATAAAATAATTCATAATAAAATGATGGCAAATGTATTATGATGAAAAAATAAAATATTATTGTATTATTATAAAATATATATTTGAAAAAATTTTATGAATGTTAATATCTGTTTTTCCATGTCCATGTTATTCAAATATATATATAATGGATATATAATAAATACATGTAATTTATATATTTAATTTAGTAAATATATATAAATTACATATTTAAAATAATTAGTAACAAAAAATGTTAATATTAAATAAATTAAATACAGTTTATTTTGGATATAATGAATAGCACGGTTTCGTAAAATTTGTTTACTATAAGCGGGATTTATTATAAAAATTCAAAAATATTATGTATAATTAAACTTGGTTCTCAGCAAATAATTCACTGTAAATGGGTATTCACAATAAGCAAATTCACACTAAGTGGGATACACTGTAATGTATTTTATACTTTTTAATAATCTAAATAAATGCGTATAAATTTAATGTTTTACTAAATTTAATATTTTAATAAATATAATAATTGGAATTAAAATAACATTTAAATTTTTTCCATGTCTATGTTACTCATAAATATATATATATAACCGAACTAACGTGCTAACAAACTTTGTTCTATTATAAATAAAAAACAATCTAAACAATCAAACGTTTTTAGATGCGCATAACAAAATTAAAATAACTTTTTATTCAAAAAATAAAATAAAAATATTTCCACATAATTGTAAATTACATAATGTTTTGTTGTAATTATGAAATTGGACCAATACTGTTGATTGAACTATATGTTAATTTACGAAATAAATTTAATTTATTAGTTGCAAATAGTATATTTGATGCCAATGACGCAAATATTTAAAATGTTTTTATTGCCAATTATAATAACAATCCAATTAACTTAATGAATAATAAAAAAATAAAACTAGATCATTTATTAAAGTGATATTAAGATATTTTTTCTAAACATGAGGATTACTTGGGTTATTGTGATTTAAATTTGCATACAATAGAAATTAAGCCAAATAATTATGTAAACATTTCTCCATACTCATTATTTAAAATTGAAAGAAATAAGTAAATATGTTTTACGATATGAGGATAATCAAAAATAGTATAAGTTAGTAGTAATCTTAAAGAGAGAGAGAGAGAGAGAGAGAGAGAGAGAGAGAGAGAGAGAGAAAGGAATTAATAAGAAAAGGATAAAAATAGTGAATCAGAGAAAAGGGGAGAGGGGTGATAAAGGGAGCGAGATGGAAAAAGAGGGATAGTGAAACCGAGAGTGAGTGAGAAAATTAGGAAGTTAGAGAGAAAAAACAAAACTTTAAAATATATTATATATTAAAAAACAATGAACTCTGTATAAACTGTAGTAAGTGTAATGCACATTTTGTACGTGATATTTACAAATTAATTTAAATAATTATAATAACAAAAAAATTTTTGTAAATAAATTTGAATTAAAAGAAATCTTAACACAGATTGGAGAGTAGATAGTTTGCCGTTAAAAAAGCTTTTAGAATCATTACCAGTCAAAACAAATTCTGTAAATATTTAATTATTAAATTAGTATAATTTATAAATTAAAAATTAATTTTGGCTAAAAATTTAAGATTAGCATTTATAATTTAAAATTTGAATAAAATGGATTTTGATGCTTAAAATGTCAGGTAAATAAATTAAAATCTTTTAATAATAAATATTAAGTTAACGTCAATTCAAGTTATAACTACTGAGTGTTTTGTATTCACATAAATTGCATTCATTATTTAATTAATACGCTTTACTAATTTTAAATTGTTTTGTCACAATAAATAGATTTTATAACACAATTAAAAATATTTAAATAATTATTTTATAAGCTAAATTTTTTACAATCATTGTTTTCTCTAATACGTTTGTCTTCACTATTTCCATTTACTACATCTTTAAAAACTTATAACAAATGATAGTTTTGTTTTTCGTTATATTCTATAAAAATAAGTTTGATTAATAATTTATATATTTTTTAAATATAAATTTACATTAGGTTTTATAAAATTAAAATAATTATTAAAAAAAATTATTAAACATTTAAACAAATAACAAATAAAATTTATAATAAACATTTTAAACAAATATAAAATTAAAATTCATAAACAATTTACAACATTTTCCACTATTAATGCAAATATGTTAATAAAAACCTATCAAAAATTTTTGAAATATAAAATTAATTTTTAAATCCGTATTACGCAGTAAAACTTTATTTAAAAATATATAATAATGTAAGTTAAATAATTAACATATATTTTGAATTCTGTTGAATAAATTGTTATAAACGAAATTAAATATTTTTAAATTAAATTTAGTTTATAAATATTAAATTATAAATTTTAGTTTATTAATCAACGATTTCCAATTTGGGTTTTAAATTTTATCATAAAATAAACTAAAATAAAATGATGTTTTATAGTCAAAATTTTATAAATGTTAATATCTGCTTTTCCATGTCCATGTTATTCAAATATATATAATTAATATATAATAGATATA
>JAQFXP010000516.1:0-28576 GCA_034693685.1 Belba bartosi
TCTATACAATAGTTATTAATAAACAATTTCTAAAAATTTTAAATTTGCAAAAATTTTCGAAATTTTGAAATAATTTTCACATTATTTAACCCGACAGAGAAAGGGAATTAGACACAAGTTTACTCATCAAATCGATGATCAAGGTTTGTATATATAAATTTTAATTTCTAAATAACTAATAAAAACAACTTGTTCAGTTTAAATGAAGCGAATATGACGCCGAAGGTAATATAATTTGTTGTTGTACTGTTTTAACCAAGAAAATATTTAAAAATAATTTAAAAAATTTTATAGACATGTTTAGCCAACATTTTGTGCCAGAAGTAAATATGTTGTTCTTTAAATTGATCTTGCGCAAATTTAAATTATTCAAAATTTAGTAAAACTGCAAAATAGAATTTTAGTATTTTTTAGAATAGAATTCTAATTAATTAATAATGAATAGATCTTAATTTGACTTTCTAAATTAATTTTATTAAAATATTCTGGATAATAACATAAAATATTTATTTTTATCCGCTCTTCTACTATTAAACTAACAAGCGCAAACTGAAATTTTGAATGATTAGTTTTAAACATTATTTATAGTTCTAAAGCGGATAAACATTATATAGCAAATGCTCCATTCCTATAAATAGTTATAATTTTAATGAGATGAGAATGGAGTAAACTATAGTAATATATTTTAATCAACTTTAATAATTTCAAAATCTTATCTTATCAAATATTTATTAACAGTGGCATCAAGATAAGAAATTAAAATGTTTGTTAGCTTTAATACCATTTGTTAAACATATAAAAACAGTGTATCTGCATAGGCCTAAGGCTGACTTTGTAGGCCTTTGCAGATATATTATTTGTGTATGTTTAGTAAACAGTTAAAGTGTTAATTAACTCTTTTGAACTATGAGATGTTGCCACATCTGTTTATTAAATTAGCTTTCAATATGTAAACAAACTTGACTTTATTTGTGAATGCAGAATAACTTGAGAAGTGTTCTTTCCATTTAGTACGAAGCTTTTAACTAGATAAAAATATAAAAATGGACATTTCTGCCAATGAGTGTTTACAAAAAGTTTTTATTTAAACCTTTTTTAAACTTTAGTAATACGACAATAAATGTAAACTATTTTTAGTATTTTTAAGTTTAATTTTAAACTTAACTCTGTTTATATTAATTTCCTATGTTTTATATAAATAAATAAAAAATTTTAAATAATAATCAATCAAAATTAATATAGATTAAATTTAGAAAACAAATTTATGCTGATGGACCTCCCCGAGCAAAATAAATTATAACAATATAAATAAATTAAAAATTTAAATGTACAGTATTTATTCTAATATAAAATTTTTTAATTTTGTTGTTTATAGTTTGACATCATCTTTATTTATAATTTTGGTTATTTTTAATCATGATTATTCTAAAAAAATAAAGTTTGTTTATTTGTAAGTAAAAGTTATTTCTTATTTAGAAATTTATCTTTTATTTTTTAAACTTTATTTTTTTTAAATACAAAATAGCAAAATTTTAAAGAGTTGTTAGTTTTTAATTTATTAACTTAATTTTTTTTAAATATAAATATTTTAACTGTTTATTTTTAAATTCAATACAATTTAATCAGTTTTATAAAATAAAGATTTAATTAACATTAAATCATTAATACAGAAAATTATATAACAAACTTCATAACAAAAATAATTTTGCAAGATAAATGATAATTTTTGTGTAATAACTAATTTGTTAAATTTAAGACAAAATAATTATATAAATATTTTAGTAAATATTAAATATTAATATTTTAATTAATAACCAAAATATCGATTGTACCATGTTAAAATTTAATTTATTTATAGATTGCATGCAATTTCCTAATTATTCAACTTTTTTTCCGCATCATTGGCTAATGATATATCAAAATTAAATTATGAAACTAATGGTAAAATAATTATTCCATATCTAAAATACATCGATTTGAATAAATCCTTTATAGGAATAGTTTGTATTGATTTTGCATATAATATAACAAATGAATAAATTTGAGAAATTAGTAAATGTTTTATTTCCGTTTAATATAAAAAACAATTTAATTGCTATAGAAATAGAACAAGACTATTTTTAAAAACAAATCATTAGATATAAAACTAATTTAAATATTACTCCCTCAAATTAGTAGATGCAAGGATGGAGTAAAAAACTGCCCAGTTAGTTTAGGAAGTTGCTGTTTCCTTTTCTAAAAATTAAATAACAAATTAATATCAAACGGAAATTAACAAATGACGGAATTAAACAAATTATTAAACATTTATTAATTCAATGTTTGCTAATTACTAACTGTCAGCTCAAAGACAGACCATTAAAAAGACAATTATTCAAAAAAGTCTATTATCATAAAAACTGTAAATTAATAACCAGTGAACCCATAAAACACTTTGATTATCAACCAAAAGATGGTTTGAGTCCAATCTGTTCGACGAAAACCTTTTTATCGATTCGAGATAGTGTTGGAAAAATCGATGTCGAATATAGAGCGCATGAGTGAAGCGTTTGGAGATATTCTCCAGTTTTCTCATTCGTTCTTCGCGTTCAAGTGATTACTTGAAATAACAGACAATAGTCTGAAGAAGAATATAATCGCAAAAGTGTTGTCTCGCTAAACATGAGGGAACGCGTGTCCTTAACACAGCTATTCGTATTGAAAGAGTGAAAAGTTATGTTTTTCCGACTCAACCATTAGATGTTGGCCTTTAAGGCAACTTTTGTGCCGCCACTACACCGCAAATCAACCACTTATTTATAAATTAAATTTGCGATCTATGGCATCGATGGCTTAATCTACTCTATTTGACGGCCATTCTTGTCATCCGTTCTTCAACTGCAAAATAGTTGCAATAATCGAAAGTTGCAGATCTTCTGCACTTTATCACTAATCGGGAAATTTGATCCGAAAGTCTGCCTAAAAGTGTGGATTAATTGGATCCGTTATGCGAATAAAGTTTAGCCAATAATTGACAAATAGTTTCCAAAAGATAGTCAATCATTTGAGCCATAATTATGTCTAACTTTCCGGCAATCGTCGATCTGAACATCGGAGGCGTTAATTACACGACCTCTTTGGCCACTCTAACCTCAGAGCCCACCTCTTTGATTGGCGAACTCTTCACTGGCAAACAGACCATTTCCCAGGATTCTCAGGTATGCCGTAATTGCCATCTTCTTAACACAAGCCAACACAAGCCAATACACACTCTCTAACTATGCTATATTATACTATACTCTAATATACACTTATGTTTTGTTGCAAATTGCAATTACAAAGTATGTTGTGTTAGACTTCAGACTCACTCTCATCTCACATCACATTTACACTTTTTTTGCAAAACTAATATTTTTACTGTATATATATATATATATATAGTTTATCATAAAAGAGATGCACTCAACCGGCTCAAGATGTTTAGGTAGAGGTAGGTTGAGATAAGTTGAGTTTGAAGTATAAAATTTTTACTCAAAATTTAGAAATAAATATAAAAAACTAAATAAAACTTTAAGTTATATTAAATTAATAAAAATTAATTATTAGAGTAAACGCATAATTTAATTACAATTATATATTCTTATTGAAAAAAAAATGCAAACAAATATACAGTTAGAGTATGCAAAGGAATTTTGAAGATGAGAATAGAATTTTAACATTTGCGCATCCTTAAACTAACAAAAAGAAAAGAACCTTATTCAATTATTTAACGCAATTCTCTCATATATGTTGTCGACGGAATAATTCATTTGCCGAACGTTTTTATTTACCTTAAAGTCATCACAACTTAGTTATCCATAATTAAACCTAACGTTAATGTTATATCAATTCAGTTTAAGTTTTGCTATTTTGCGATAAAGTTTCAAAATATAATATAAATTATATATGTTTTTTATATATTTATTTTTCCCCGAATTTTCAAGTTAAAGTTAATCGTAAATTGAATTCGTGTTCAGTGAAGCAGAGCTCGAAAAGTAAAATAAATTCTGTTTTTATTTAGATTTAGTAGTGTATCAGCGAATAACCTAAAAACAAATCGAAATAAAACTAATCTTTGAAGAAAAACTTGTCGACTGTCAGAAACAAAATAAAAATTTCGAGTAATTCTCAATTTTTTATATATAGATATCATTATTCTTTGAAAAAGTGACAAAATTTGATATTCTAAGTAAATTCAATTTGAATAAAATTGATATAAAACCAACTTTTCTTAATAGAAAAACCACTAACAATGAGTTTTTTCTCGAATCTACGTTAAGTGCAAAAAAGGAGATTAATTTGAAACTTAACTCTCAGATTGAATTGCCAACAATAGACTAATACAATCGAACTATTCATTCAATTTATTAATTCAATCCATATTCTCAAAGGCAATCAATTGAGGAATAGAACTCAATTGTTATACAATTTATGTTATTCTTATTCTATCGATTATGTTCGTGACCTGAAGAACGAAATAGTTGATCAGAGATGTGATCAAAACTTTTTTGTTAGTTTTCGTCGCCTCTATTCCATCAATGATTCAAACAATGCTCGAAATGACTTGAAATGAATGGAATCCTCGAATCATTGACTGCTTTTTATTAGTTTCATTACAATTGATATAAACTATGATTAGGGATAAACAGACTTTTCCATTAAGCGGGCTATAGGTAAAAGTCAAATTCGAGACAATTTAAGCTAAACTATAAATTAAATCATTTTTAACTGACTCGTGAATAATATTTGAATTTATTTTAATAAATAATAGCAATACATAAATAAAATGATTATTTGTGAGATAATATTAAAAAATTCTTTTCTTTGAAATAATAAAGAATTTTTGCAAATATTTTGGTTTTATATTATTTTTATATCTATTGATCAATTCTGATTAAGAATGTGCAAGTTAAGTCAACTAAAGAATTAGAGAATTTAAGCCCAGATAAATTATACCGACTTAATTAAAAAGCAAAATGTTGCAGGATATTTGTTAGAATAAATATCCGATCAAAGTGATAAGCTGATATATATATCTATGCTACACATATCCAATATTAGACATTTTAATAGATTTGGTTGGATTTTAACAGATTTACAATTCAAATACTGACATAAAAAATGTTTTACTCCAAAAAATATTTGAAAATTTAACTGAGAGTGAATCGACTTCAAAAATTTCGAAACCGAATTGAAAGCTATTTTTCGAAATCTTATTTTAAAATATTCACTTCGAAAGTAAATCCATTTTAAGATATTGATCTTTAATAAAAGGTTAATGGATTGGCTCAAAATTTATTCCGCATTTCGAGTTTATAATTAAGCGCAAAATATACATTGAGTTTTGAGTTAGATTTAAGCATACTTAATCTTCTTACGTTCAAAACATTTTTTGCAGCCTTATTAGAAATTCAGTATAAATTTAAATATGAAATTTTATGCTTAAGAAATATTAGAATAAATTTTCGATAAAAACTATAAAAAAAAGAAAATATTCTTTGTTTAACAAATTCTATTTATAAACTCGATTACATTAGCGATTAATTTTGACCTGCAAGCTATTAATGATAAATGAATATAATTTCTCTTGCTGTGAACCTGTATGAGATCAGGCATAACCAAGTTAAGCTTTATAAATATAATTTATCCTGGTTATTTACGCCTACACGCTATGAGTTAAGCACAATGTTTATGATTTGAGATTATATTTTATGTATTTTAATAGTTTTTAGTGCAAAATAAATTTTTAAATAATTTATATTTAAAGCCAATAATCTAAAAGATTTTCGTAAAAAAAATAACATTAAGAAAAAAGTTGCAGTTAAGTCTCTCATAGATTATATTTTAGTTATTAAATGTGACAGGAAATTTCTCAAACGATATTAAATAAATATAAATATTTTATCTAAATTTAACAATTTAGCAAAGCTGTACAAGTTTTTTTTCATTTGCTAAAATAAACTATTTGTTGTTTTATTTAGACATAAAAAAATTCTTAATTTATTGATTCTTATACTGTATTAGTGTTTATGTCAAAGTTTACTTTAATTAATTATTTAACTGGAGTAAGCAAGGCCAAAAACAAAACATAAATTTTAATTAAATTATATACTAAATTGCAAAATTAAAAAAACATAAGAAATATAGAGAACATTCTGTTGAGGAATAAAATTGTCGAAATGGATAGAATTTAATATAAATAATGTATACATAATCCAGTGGCCATTCGTTGTCTAATGCAATATCGATCAAAACTGTTGGTATAGTTTATATACAAAAATTATTAGTATTATCGCAACAGAGAATTACAGTTCTTTGAAGAGAATATAAATTTAGTGCCGAATAGATTGGTTTATAAATCAAAACATGTAAACGCATTCATCTCTTTATTAAATATTAATATTAGAGAAAGTATCTGAAGATCGAAACGAATACATCAGTAGTACTTCGTTTAACTTAAATTAAATATACACTAACTTACTGTCGATTCCGTATATAATAATTGACTAACAATTTGATTTGAATTGCGATTGCAATTGCTTTGACATTAGGTTTTAGGCAATAATTGCGTTAAAATTGCGATCAAAAGAGATTAAACCTAAAACTTTAAACACATTTTGATTGCATATCCGGTGTCGCACTGTAGGGCCGATACTTTATCGACAGAGATGGCCAACTGTTCCGCTTTATCCTGGATTACCTCCGAAGCAAAAAGATAACATTACCCGAAATATTTCCCGAACGCGAACGACTCCGAACTGAAGCCGAGTTCTACAAACTTCCGGACCTGACGTCACAGTTGACTTCAAACAAGCGCTTATCTCTAACACCATTCTCGACAACCGCCACTCCGCCGCCGGTATCGCCCGGTTATGGCGCCAATGGGTACATAACAGTGGGCTATAGGGGTTCGTTTGCGTTTGGCCGGGATGGTCTGGCAGACGTCAAGTTCCGTAAACTGACCCGAATTCTAGTGTCGGGAAAAGTACTGCTCTGTCGGGAAGTGTTTGGGGAAAACCTAAACGAGTCGCGGGACCCGGACCATGGCCAGGACGACCGCTACACCGCTCGGTATTTCCTAAAACACTTGTCCTTAGAGTCGGCGTTCGATAGCCTCCAGGAGTCCGGCTTCCGGTGCGTCGCTTCGTGTGGTTCGGGTACGTCGTGTGGAACTGGAGAACCACTTAAGCCGGGAATCGATTCAGAAGAGAACAGATGGAATCATTATAACGAATTTGTCTTCTGTCGGCCTTAAGTCCTTTTGACCAATCATTTGGTTAATTAAGACAAATGTTTAAACAAATTTGAATTCGAAGAGAAATCTTTGCGAATGTATTAACTTATTATAGTTGAGTAAATCGATTGAATTGATTGACTTTTATATATGAAAATACAATTTAAATGCTTTTATTTGTTTAACTTCTTCTCAATTATTATATCAATTAACGCTTGAATTGAGAATCCATTCAAATTAGTTCTTTGTATTGCATTTAGGGATTTATTTTGATTTTGATTCAAACTATAAACTATTCGTTTGTTTTGTATATACGACAGAAATCCGATTTTCAAAACTTTTGAAATTGTATTTTAAAAGTAATTAAAAACATTTAAATCAAATATTTGCTGTATTTCAGCCGTAATGTTGCGTTGCTTTAAGTTTATAGTAAATCCAAAAAAATTTTGACACTTATTCGCAGTAATTAATTGGTTTTTAAAAATTAGCTAAAAGTTGCAAAATTTTGGCTTAACTTTAAATCCGAAACTAATGAAATGAAAAAATTGGGAAAATTTTTGTTAATTTAAAAAAATGAGAAAATTTCTGAAAATATCATTAAATTTTTGATAAATGATGTTTTGGCTAAAAATTGTTTTGCACTCATTATAATCACTTATTTTACAATACTTTTTCATTATTAGTGAGAAATGTTCAAAAATTTAACTAAAACTGGAATTTCGATTTGTTTTGAATGCAATCAAAATTTTTAGTTTTTAAAAAATAATGCAATCATTTCGTGTGAATACATTCGAACGAAAAAATTGATTTTATATCAAATTTACAACTTTTTCGATGAGAAGCCAAATGAGAATTGTTTTGCAAACAGTCTGTTCTACTTCACTAGCATTTATTTTGATTTTATTTATTGAATTATTTTTGCGAAAAACAGTTTCAAAGATATCACTAATTTAATTGAGTAACGAATTCCTATTCATAGAATTTGCCGATTTTTGTTCACTATTTTCGTTGTCATGCGATTCATGCGAAATGATGTTTCAATTAAAAAAAACTTCAATTAATTGAAAAACCAATAACTTATAATTAAAACACTAATTCTAAATGGGAACAGATTTTCTTATTAAATTATATATACAAATAAATATATAATATATCTGAGAGACTGAAATCTTTTCATTAACTGACAAATTAAGTTTATTGGTATAGAGAAAAAAATAAACTAAAAAAAGCATTTTTTATGTTTCCAAATCATTAGAGTCTAGAAAATACTTCATTAAATCAAAAGCTATACAAAACGGAACCTCATATTTCGAATCTAATTTGAAAAATATATTTTCTCGTTATTTATCGAGAATGAAGTTTATCTATAAATACTTGTCTGTAAGTTTTTGTTAGTTTATGTGTATTAATAATTCAATTTATTCTATTAAACACTAATTGAATCTCCACTTAAATGTCTTTCATATGGCGTTTAACACACTATTAAATAATTTGTTAATTCTCTACTAATTAATTAGTTTATCTAAAAATTAAAAATAAACGCTTTTCTATAAATTTGAATCAAACAAAACAAAAAAATCATTTAATTAAAAAATGCTGTATTTACTATTACTATTACATTTAAAAAACTATCACTTTAACGATCGTAAGTGTAATTTAAAAATTGAGAAAGGATACTTCACACAACTTATCGTATAAGTTGGGGCTGCGATGACTTGTGTGAAGCTGACATTTCTCGGCAACAAAATAATTACTCAATTCATATATATTTTTCATGTAATAAATGATATGTTTTTGTCAGAACTAATGCCAAAAACAGTGTAATATTACCTGAAAAACAAAATGCTTTTGGAATGGGTTTCGATGTTTAATGGAATTCAATGAACAAAAACTAAAATGAAAATAAAATAGTTTAAGTGAAACGACTAATGCAAAATAAATTATACAGGCAACTGCATGTAGACTGCATATAAACTGCATCTAAATTGCATCTAATTGTAATTTCAATTCAACAAAACTTTGTATATGCTATTGATTCAATTAAACAAAAAATAAAACATGATAATATATAATGATTGCTTTGGCTATAATTAAAAAATAATAATAATAATCAAACTATTATTAACAAAAATATAATTGTAATTGGCGAAAGCCTTGTTCTACTTATAATGAAAGGCTATATTGTGATCATATTTACTGTTATTATCTATTAATATAATTATTTGTTGTCACGACTAGTTCATACATAACAGCTCTGTAAACGCGATTTATAAAACTTTATTCTATTTTTTGTCATTTTAAATCAAATTAAAGCTTTAATTGTATTAATAGTCTTTTAAAAATATAGCACTTGTTCTGTAATTTACACAAAAATACATTTGTTAAAATTATATTTGAACATAATTAGTTAAAATTTAAGCCAATTTTAAACATGTTTTTTGCATCTAATTAACAATTGAATAAAAGCAGATTGAAAGCTTTCGATGAGCTAACTATTTAAACTGGTTTGATGGACAAATTTGCTAAATACAAATTATAAACTAATTAATAAATAATATCAATTAATTACTACATTTGTGAAACTAATCAATAAATATTCTGCTGTAGAATATTGAGATTTATTAGATAAGCCTCAATATTGTTTTGCTTAGAAATTCATGTTTGTATCATATCTTATATAAAAAAATTAATAATTTAAAAATAAATATATACTAATCAAAAAATTGATGTGCAAATTTATTCTGTCTTTTTCCATGCTTATATTTTAAAAAGCTAAGAAAATTTCAAACTTATATATAAATAAATAATTTATATATAATTTATATTGAGTTTAATGGTCTATGGGTTTTACGATTGCTTTTGTTTTGTTTATTTTAGTTTTGTTTTTTACAATAAACTGATCAATATTTCAAAAAGCAATTTCTTTATTGTTTTTACGACCAAAATCACAATAAAAAGTAAATTATATTTTCACAACAATTTAGCCTAAATTATTCAATTAAATTAATTATTTAAGTTTTAATTTATTTTTAGACATTTGCTCAGAAAAGCAGTAAAAATATTTAGATAATTAAATCTTTACAAATATATTAATAATTAATTCAATTTTTATGATTTTAATCTCACTTTTTCAGTAGAATAATCGAAAATGAGGTAAAACACTCTAAAAAGTTGGCTATAATTAACTTCATATAAATTTATATGAAATTTCAAGTGAAACTGATGAGATATAATAGATTTTCGTTTTGACAGCATATTTATTATTACTTTGAGTCGTAAATCATATGAATTAAACAATAGTCGAGACAATTATTATTCATGAATTTAGATTAAACTTATTCTCACAGATTTCTGACTAAAAGACCTGCACTTAAATCAAAAATTTTTTATCTGCTTTTCAAATAATCTCTTCAACAGAATTAAATTTATTTTTTAATTTAATTCAAAACGAAATCTCATTTTGAAAACATTTGAAACTCGGAATACATTTCAATATGTGACAGATCTGTTTGGCTTAAATTCAACAACAAATTTTAATTTGCATTTATTAATAACATTAATATTAAATCAAATTATAAAGTGTACTCATTTTCACACGAGCAATTTTATTAAAATTTATAAAATTCTATTTTTTTAAATTTATTGAAAAACAATTTTTACGTTAAAATAAATATTTCATCAGTTTATAGAATCTAGAATAAAACAAGTTTGGTTTTGATTATTGAATTTTATTTTATTTTTTTGAATCTATTGATAATTCCAAAAATATTGATCGTAAAATTCACCAGTGTATTTTGAATGTAGTTTTACTGTATTTTGTATTATTCTTTACTACATTGTATTGTATTGCTTAAGAGAGTTTGCATTCAATAGCCAACATCTGCTTAAAATTCTTTCGACAAATGTGTAATCAAAAGAATATTTTTTTAAAGAACAAATGTTAATTTAATTAACAATTTTATAGCTATCAAAAAATAATTAAGTACAATTTAAACTTACATTTATTCTGCAATTTTTGACATTTATAAAAAACAATATTATTAATATAAAGATTGCCATTTTGTTTCCAATTTTTACACATTATGAACAGTTGAGTGATGACAACAATTGGAAAAATAATATCACATTTAGCCAGATATGGCCAAATGGGGGTTAAAACAAAACTAATATGTTGAATTTTGTACTATTTATTGTAATATTTAATTTTAATTGCTTTTAAACCCGTAAATTAAAACTATTAAAAAAAATTGACATAAATAACATTTGGCAAAAAATAACCAGAGCCAATTGACTGATCAGCTCTTTTCTCGACAACCCAGTTCTGATGTCTATTTGAGTTGGCTATCACTCATCGAAACCAAAAAGCGAGAATTTTTTTGGAACTAGCTTAAATGTATTTGAAGTACTGATAAAAGCTGCAATAAAATGCTAAATTAATCCAAACTTTCCAAAATGTGTGTTGTTTTTGATCTATAACTTAAATAAATGGTTTGTCAGTCAAAAAGAGATTAACGTTTTTTTGTGAACTATTAATAAATATTAATAAATATAATGTATAGACACAAAGGCAAGGCTTGAGTGAATTCACGTTTAAAGTTTTGGTCTCATATTATTGTATTACAAGAATTCGAGAATTTATTCTATACAACAGCTATTGTTGAGCCAAGAATCCAGAAACAGCTCATCTCTATAGTTATGTCAATATTATGCTATTCGTCGAACGGCAACAAAAATCTTTATCTCTTATTGCTTATATCTCTCCATTTTCTATTACTTTCTCTTTCTTTCTCTTCAAATAGTATTTTTTGTTTTGTTTTTTAGCTTTTCTTTTGACAAAAAATCGTTGAGATTTACAGTCGAAAACATAATTTGGAGAAATTGGTAAAAAAGTGGAAGCAGATTTTTTCGAATATATTATCTTTTTTACATTTTTTAAAATCCATTATAGCAGATTCAAATGATCGTGGTACAAACTAATGTATTTGAATTATAAGCGCCAGACAGTCAGACAAACGGTTTTTAAATTTTATATTTATTTTTGTAAACTTTTTTATTTCAAATCATTTCAAGCATTAAAGTATAGTTTCAAACCTTATATTCGATTCGGTATCGATTCAGGCATTCATAACATATCGTAGTATTTCTCGAAACCTATTCCATTGTCATTGGATTCGACATCTTTTTATAGTCTACCTATCGGTACGATTGGCTCTTCAAATGTTATCTATCATAGATTTCATTGATGTTAGTCTCAAAAATAGTTTAAAATGAGCTGAAAATCTGTGAAAAGATCAGTCAATGTCGAGAAAATTGTAGCATTTTTTGAAAATTTTATGAAATATGACTTTAAAGTATAAAATATTAAAACACAAATATTTTTAATCAGATTTTTCTTCTTCACTGCATTACATGTCAACTGGAATTCAAATTATTTTATTTCGAAATAGTTTCTCATTTAATGCTAAACAAGAAAATATCAATAATTGAAAATAAAAAGCATATAAATAGCTGACATAATCAGCATTCCATATGAGAACTACTTTTTATATTATTTTTAGCCACTATTCATGAACAGCTATTTTTCATGAAAACGCAGTAGAATTCAATCAAATTTTATCTGTTTTTGAAATTTATGAAATAATGCAATAAATAGTGTAATAAAACTTTTATTGTATTAGTTATCCTTTGTTTGACTTAGAGTCAGAAATACTAAAATTTTTATCAATGATCCGAGTAAAGGATATGATTTCCAGTCTTTGGATCATTACTTCTCACTGTTATTTCAGAATAAATATATATCTGAAAGGAAATGAGTTTTGTCTCAACTAATACTAATAATTCATACACTGATAGAAAAAGTAGAAAATAATGACTTGAAATAAAAAGTTAGAAAAAACTAAAACAAGTATTAATCAAAGACAATTGAGTGGTAAGAAAAATATCTATATATATTCTTGTGCTTCTGACATAAGAATAAGATGTTGTGGTTAACTTTCGCCTCTCAGACCCACCTATTGTTTAGCTACTAAAAATATCTGACAAAAAATTGACATTTTTGTGCCAATATATCTAATTTCAGTCTTTAATTAAGACTACAGTATATTGAAAAATGAGTACATTTGTGAAAGTGTGACAAATATAAACGTCTTTCTCATAAATAAAACATTATAAATACCACTTTTATATGTCCTAGTGTATTTAACACATAAAAGTAATAAGATTTTTTGCACCTTGAAAAACAAAATAAAAACGTGAGCTTATTCTCATTGCTCATATCTTAGAAATAAAGTAATTTTATTTTTTTGTTGTCTTAAATGTATTGTTTAATCGTCAGAATTGATGGCCAAATGTATATCTACTATATCATCAACTAAATTGCTTGTCACTACTTCATGTGTTTTACATTTTAGTCTTTATAGTATTTGCATTAAACATTATTTAAACAAAAAATAAAATATTGGAGACCAGTTAAAAAAATTTCTTAATTTTAAAAAATAAAATGTATTTATTTTCTTTTGAAAAATTGCTAGTTAAAATTAAGTATTTTTTTAATTGATGTTATATTTAATAAAGTTAATTAAATTTAGTCTAAATTTGGTTATCTTTAATTAAATTTTGTTAAATATTTAAACATCAATAAAAATTTCCCATCCAATTTTCCCACTTTTTAGCAAACTTTTTTTTTAATTCCTCTCCTAAACCCTCCCCCTCTGGATTGCTAGTTTTTTTCAATCACTGTATTTACGGATATATACTCTACGTTTAGATTAACAATTTAATTAATTTTTTTTCTTGTTTCAAAGTTTTTTATAACTGTCGTAGTAATGAATTTTCGATTATTTTTTTCGTTTTTTCTATAAAAAGAGTTTGTTTGAATTAAAAGCAGAGATTATACAATAATTAAAGATTCTAGTTAACTTTGTCGCTATGCATAAACAAAAACAATCATTCCATTTAATTTGTATAATTAAAGTCAATTTTCTTTAATTACTTATTTCAATGCTTAAAATTCTTTAACTACTGTTGAAAGTGTAGTCTCACATGAATTCTCATTTTTAAAAATAAAAAATAATAAATGTTTTGTTAATTGAAAATAATTGTTTTGTAAAAATCAAGAATTTGGTTTTTTTAAAATTAATGTTTAAAATATTTAGTTTTTATTAGATATTTGACAACTTATTAAAAAATTGTTAGTAATACGTAGTCTGAGTTTTACGCTTTTAACTTTTAAAATTAAGATGACATTTACGATATTATTTAACATTATATATTTCTAGCAAATATATTGCAAAAAGCTATTATAGTTTGACAGAAATCGCTCGGGAATTGACATTTGGTTTAAAATTTCACAACAAATACTACTTTGGCTTTGGTAGTAAACATTGTCATTAAATTGAAAAATAATTTTTTTTATTTGAAGTTAAAAACATAGAGAAAAATATTTATTAATAAAATAAAAGATTTTTCTCCCTGATTTATATAATAGAGTTATAGCTTATGGAGTGCCTAATAATTGATGAGTAGATACTTGCGGTGTTTGAGAAGCACTTTTCTCAACTATTGACTTTAGTTTGAATATTCATTGATTTTTTTGTTTTGTTTCCGCGATTTTTATTTTGATGAGAGTTCGTATAAATCTCAACAATATTTATATATATTTTGTGAAGTCAACTAGAAATAAGTGTATTTTTAGTCAAGATTAATACTAGATATTTATATAGAAATAAAACCAAATTAAATATAAATATTTGCCATAAAAAATTATTCTTATAATAAAATTAATATTTATTTAAATAATTTCTATTCAAATACGTGTTTAGTAATAATTATATTGAAACTCTTTTAGTTGACAGCAAATATATAATTATAAAAATAGACTACAATTTTTTAAATTAATATTAACTTGTGCAAACAGTAAAATAAATATTACTGTTAAATGTAGATTTCCCTAATTTTTTTATTTTGTCATGCTATTTATTATTAAATTACAGGCATGTTAAAAACTATATTAATAAAAACTTTAATAAAAACATTATTAATTAAATTAATTTTAATTATGAAAAATAACTCAAATAAAAGGTTTAAAAAATTGATACAATTATTTAGAGTAAACAAATGTTAACCAGGGCAAAAATAGACGAGCAGTACTATTGTTTAAAAGTGACATTCCCTATTTGACATTCTTGTGGCAAAATATTTCTTTATTAATGACTTATTTGCTGTTTTACATACCTATCCATTCTTCGAGTGCACAGTAGGTCTCACCTAAATTGAATTTTCAAATATTGCTTAGCTATGAAAAAATTGAAAAAAGTTCATCTCATTAATCATTGGATAACTGGAGGACAAAATGATTTGGTCGGCAATAGCGCTACAACTTTCCATTTCAATGCCCAATAATATACTATTTTTTAGTAATTGTGTAAAAAATTGATATAAAGATTGGAAACAAAAATATAAAAAAGTAGAGCATATTTCCAACAAAAATGTCTTTTGAAATTCAATACTCTTTATTTTAGCCATAAAACACAAACTTCCTAAATAAATAAATAATATCTTCTAGCTGCTAAATAACTGCTGTTGAATATGTGGATTACACACTAGAGTTAAGATTTGTTACATTTGATTAAATTTTAAATTAATTGCACCAAAAATAAAATTAACAAATTACTATTATTTTTATGCACTATTATTAGCATAAATTGCCAAAATTTTCTATTCTATTAATTTTGGAAATTTTTTCACGTAATCGGATTCAATGTTAATGACGTATACATTGTTTTAAAATTAAATTTATGCGCTATTTGACAAATTGATATTGGTACGTTGATTTAAATTAGGATTCAATGTTTGGCAGAGTTTTAGTATAATGTTTGTTGTTTTTGAAATTACATGATTTTTAAGTTTTCAAGTTTATAGTAGTATATGTTTATCAAAATATTTTACATTTTACAAGTGATTAATAGCGTAAGACATATGTGTTATAACATGTTTTTGGATAAACATGTAAAAATCAAGATAAATATCAAAAATCAAAATGCTTTTAAGTTAAAAAGTAAAAAAATGTACTTTTGAAAATTGCAAACATACTTATTTAGAAGTACATGTAACTTTACTTTTGCTTGTTAGTTTAAAAATTTTTAAACCCAGAAAAAGTATTTTTAAAACATAAAACAAAAAACATAAAATATAAAATAATATTAAGTTAATCTTCAAAAATTATTGTTTAAAAGTATTGTTTACTTCTTTAAAAAACAAGAAAATGTTTACATTATTAAATTAAAAATTCATTTTAGCCGTATTTAGTTATGAAAGCATATTTTACTATTTAAAAATTTTTATTATAAATATTTTAGTCCATTTTTTTTATTACACAGTTACTAAATAAAATTCTATAACATTTTTGAAAGTTAGTTTTTTCAACAAACTTAAATATACAGTTTTTTATCAATATATTTGTTGTTTATTTAGAAATTTTTATACATCGACAATAAAATTTCACATTGACTCAATGTTTAGCAATTTTTTCTCAAAGTCTTCTTTAGATTTAAATTTTTTATTTTAAAAACCAAGTCTAACATAAGTAAGCTAGAATTTTCAAACAATGATGCTTATTCTATTTTATAAAAACAACAGTGACTGTGAATGTAAAAACATATCTGTAAATATTTTGTTTATTCAACAGAAATTTATACATTTTTGTACTTAGTCATGCATAAATTTAACGAATTTAGCGCTTTTTTATGCTAAATATTCTTAAATATTTAACTAAGTTAGTTTACACATTGAGATTTTATAAATGTTAGAATATTTGATTTTATTTTCAAAACAATGTTTTTAGAAAAAAGTAAATTTAGAATCTTTTACTACAAAATCAATTTGCAAATTGATTTATTCAATTAAATATAAATTTCAATTAACCCAATTTATCCGTTAGTGTTGGTTAAAGTTCTCTCACATTTGCAATTGTGAATTGTTTTAAGTGTAAAGAAATGATAAAAACTATAGATATAAATGACCGGAAATTTATTTACTTTAATCGACGAATTATTGAAACAAATAGAAACGAAAGGAAAATTGAGACAAATTGTGTTCGTATTTGTCTTTAGATATCGTTTACTCTTATATTCTTATCAAGAATAATGGTTTGCAAAACAATGCATACTATAAAATATACTAGGATAAATAAAACTTCTCAATTGTCCACTCTTTGAGCAAATGTAATATAATATATGTGTAACAAAATGACCCAAACGTATTGCCAGTTCTTGTCTTGGTCAATCTTCTAACATTTTATAAATTGAAATAAATTTTTTTAAATTTAACAAAATTTGCAAATAAAATATTTAAATATTTAAATTAAATTGTTATTTTAAAAGCGTCTAAAATATTGATAATTATTCTTGTTAATTTTTAAAATTATGTTTATAAGTAAGAATTAAATAATTAATTTAAAAAAATAGTATGCTTTAATTTAACATTTTTGCATTTCAATTTAAATGTTTCTTTCTGTATTTAAAACGATACCCTTTATTTGGCAAATATGCGTTTGGTCAAAAGGATGGTTCTTATCTAAAATAATTATACATTTTATTTATACTTATCTACTCTGATTTTTTGGTGGTTATAATAGATCTTAAATATTAATATATATTTTAATTATACTAAAATAATAATTTTAAGCTTAGTTTTATAATTTAAAAACATTTGCATTTAACTATTTAATTGTTATTTTTAAAATTAAATTTTTAGTTTGTGCTAAACAGAGTAATTTTTGTATTCAATTATAATTTTAAGCAAACAGTTTGATTATATATTTAGCAAAATAATTTGAGCTCAAAAGTATGAAGTATTAAGTATTTATTGATTAATTTTATTATGGCTTTACCCTAACACATATAAGTTACATTTGATCAAATAAATTTTAACTAAATGCATTAAAATTTTTAACTAAATGCATATTTGCAAAATGGGTTTTGATCAAGTGGAGACCTGCCAATTGAAATATGTGATTAATTCCTAAAAAGCTCTACTTGAATATTGCATAAAAACTGACTAAAATAATCAGTAAAGCCTTTACTTAAAATTTAAATTTAGCAATAAATTACACAAATATAATAATCATAACTTGAAAGAACTTTTTATACTAGTGATCAAAATTTTATTTATTTTTTCTCTAATTGTAAGAACATTAAAACTTATAAAATAAATAAATAAAACACTTGTTTTTTACTTGTAAGCTTAATTTTTAATTTAATGTTTAATGAAATTGTTAATTTAATTTTAAATATTTTATTAGTTAGGTAAATTATTATTTTGATGTTGCTAATACAAATGTATACAAACAACCATAATGCTTAAGAAATAAAATAAAACAATTATTTTTACGTAATTAAAATAAAACTTTTTGTTTTACAAAACAATTTTCAAATAGCACAATAATTATTTATGTACAACAATAATCCTTAATAAAAATTTTTATTTAATTATTTATATAAGCATTTTCATCTAGTAAGCAAAAGTTTTTTAAATATACTGCAAAATAAAATACAAAAAATATTATACATTTTACCAAAAAAAATGTTTTATAGTGTTTTTGGTAATTTAAAGAATAAGTTTAAATAAAACCATAGATAAGTTTGTTTTACAAAGATGTTTAAAGTATTTACTAAAAAGACAACTAAACCAGTTTGAGCATGTTAGTTGATTACTTCTCAACTTTGCTTATTTAAAAGTTCTTTTTTAAGAATTTGTATATATTCTTGAATTTCAATTCAGTTCTTGGGTTTCATTAAATTACTTTCTTTTCAAAGTATTTTATATTCTCTGCGTTTACACTAAAAATATCTAATTTCAGAACCCATTCAAGCGCTTAGAATAAGACTAGAATTTAATGATTTATTTCATCTCTTATCTCATTATATTAAAAAAATTTCTAAATTTAAGTTTAAATTTATTTTCTTGTTTTCAATAACTTTGAATTTAATTAAAGTTTTTAGTTTTTTTAAATTACAGATAATCAAGAAAACTGTAAAAGTAGTAACATGTGCAAAAGATTGTATAAAAATTTTTGAAGAAAAAATTTGAGAACTTTTCTAAATTGCAACAAAAATCAATATTTACTAGAATTCTGGTGGAAATAAATTTTTGCAAAACCGTAGAGATTGCAACAAAGGCTTAATCAATCTTGGTGCAAATTAATATTACTTACTGCTATTGAATTATAATGAAAATTGACATACAGGAAAACATGTTTATTGTTACAAATTAATTTTAAAAAATAAATTTAATTAAATAAATGATAAAAAACCATTTTGAAGACATTTAGTAGACACAGATAAGACAATAAATAAGAGTTGATTTTATAGTTAGAATTAAGGTTTCAGAATAGGGAAAGGATTTTCAACAACAAAAAAGTTCAAACAGCCTATATAATTATAATGCAATATAACTAAATTTAAACTGGGTTTAACAGCAATTTAGAAACAATTTTTAAATTTTAAGCAAAAAACTTTTATTTTAATTGCTGGTTGTCTTCTGCGGCAAGCAAAACGTCAAGTGGGTATTTTGCAAATCAAATGCTAGGAAAAATAAATGCAAATTTTCAAAATTAAAGATTAATTTTAATCTAATCTCCCTATTTAAAGCCCTGGTTAGAATTCAAAATTAAAGCTTAAAAATAAACTAATATATTTGCTTTAAAAAAAATACAATCATGCATATATATTTAAGTTTGTTTAAATTTACGCATTTCTTATTTTGGCTTAAATTTGACGCCAATATACGCCAACTGTGACTAACAGAATGCAAACTTTAAAGAGTTTTATATAAATTTATTTAAATGAAAATTAATTCCCTTTGAATGAATCCTATTATAAAATCATGATATATTGAAATGCTTTAAATAAATTAAAAGATTAGAACAGATGACACAATCTTTCTACCAAATTATCAAGTACATTCAAATATGTTGAGTAGTAATAGTATGTTAAATGTGTTATAAATATTTAAATATAAAAAATTTTAATAAAAAAATTAAATTGTATATAAAATCTGTGTTTAATAATATATTGAAGAATTTAGTTGAGGTAATAAAATAAATAATAATTTTTATAAAAAAATTTTTTGAAATACAATAAAAAAAAATTAAACTAACTGGTAAGTATTTGAATTATACGTGAAATTTAGTGTTGGATATAAAATTCTAAATGACATTAATCTAATACATGTTTCAATAAAACCTCTTTTTATTCCAAACACAAAAATCCGGATTTCAAATGATATCAAATTAAATGCATTACTAATAAAATCAATTTTTTTATTTACATGAAATGACCAAAAGGCTAAAAATATGCTGTTTTTGAATTTACTGATTTATGTGAAAATTTATGTTTTGAAAAAAATATTTTTTGCGCTTTATATAAATGGCCAGAAGGAGGTTAAAAATGTAACAAATCAACAAGAAAAATTTATAATGTTATATATTTATATAGTTATTTACACTAAAATAATATAAAATTTATTATGATTAAAATTGAATATAATAAATATTGATTAAACTCAAAATGGCCAAAATTCATATTGCCAAATGCGAATTGTCAAATCCCTTTTGCCAATATGCATTTCGCCAAAAACCGATTTTATTCATTTGGCCAAACAAATTTTTACAACGTAATTTATACACAAATATATAATTAAATTTAATTAAAAATAACTAGTAAAAAGTTTTTAATTTAATTATTTAAAAAATAATCAATTATAATTAGTAGACCTAAGCAGAACTGAGTGGCAAGCCAGTATATAACAACGTTTTTTACAATCTTGCAAGTTGTTTTTGACTACATGGTAAAAATTTTAACTTTAAAAATTTATTATATAGTAAAGTTTCTACTATAATAGTTATACCTAGTTTAACTATTAATTAAGTTTTTAGCGTAATTTTTAACTTTTCCCAAAACTCTAAGAAATATAAGTTTTTAGTTACACTAAATCAAATAAATGCATTCTTTTAAAATGAATGAAAATTTTATCACAAGTTTTCTAATAGCCTCTTTGACTGTAATCTTATCAAAAGAATTTGATTTCAGAACATATAGTATGTCTGGATTAGCTTAGAGACACTTTTGGCGAAATGCATTAATTTTTTGGCGGAAAGAATTTTGACCATTTGCATAAAATTTTTTATCAAATGGATATTGGCGAAATGGATTTTGGCCATGTGGAGAGCAAGAATAAATAATTTGTAAACTCCTATAAATTTTTCTAAATATTAGTAAAAACATTAAAAATGTTTTTTCCATAAATTTTAAAATAAATAATTGACTCAAATTTTTGTTTAAACGATAAGACTTTGATAAACAGTAGTTTCTTAATTAGAAAGTTTTAAAATTTTTATTTAAGAGATTAATCAAAAGTAATCTCATATCAAAAATGTCTAAAATTTATATTGTTTGTAAAAATAAAGTATGCTTTTAATCAAAATTAAAATATGCAAATAACCAAAAAAATTTAAAAATTATATTGAAAGTAATATTTTATTTTAATACATAAATTACATTTACTTTCTTAAAATCTTCTAGAACACAGTTTTATACATTTACTCATTTAAAATATATGAAAAAATGTGTTTGGATAAAAAATAAAATGTAATAAAACATAAAATTTTATATAAATTCTCTTTAAGTAAATAAAATTTAAATAATTATAAGACATAAGATTTTCAAATTTTAACTAAAAACTAGAAATAACTTTACATTAAGCAAAACATTGCAGTGAAGAGGCTTTTAAGTAAGTAATTCATATTCAACTCATATGACTAAATGCAGGCTTCAGATATGCAGTCGATCTAATGGGATCAGGGAAGGGACAATATTCCCAACAAATTTGGCTAAATATTTAAGCAGAAATTAAAGGAGGATTTTTTTTAATGTTTAAAACCTATAATTATGATTTGATTTAACTGTATTTAAATTAAATTTAAACTAAATTTAGTTAATTTAATTTAATTTAAACTGGATTTTGCAATAACTTAGAAAATTTTTTATAATTTTAGAAAAAAGTAAAAAATTATCTTTCTCCTTTGGCGGCTGACAATACATTAAGGGGGTATTTTTTCGCAAGCCAAATGGCGGGAGATAAATGCTACTTTTCAAAATTAGAAGAAAATTTTGACTTTACCCCTTCCGATTTGAAGCTCTAATTAATTCAACTCATGTTTGCTTATAAAGTATGCTTGTTACTACTTAACACTTACTAGTCAGTTGTCCTTAATTAAAAATGCCGAGATGATTATTAGAATCAAACAAACACCGAGCAACTAATTTGTGCTAAGACAGGAGCATAAGCGCCGAGCGCTGCCATCGTTGAACTACATAATTATTAGCGGTCTCTACCTTATGGTCTACTGTATACGTCTATATAATTATTGATTTTGCAAATGCTTCTCAACTAACAAACACTGGTATGTATACTCTTTCCAAACTCCTTCCTCCTCTGCTTTCCATTTTTCGACATACAGTTGATGTCAATCTAATAATAAACTAAAAATAGCTTTTAGTACAACATTTTTATATATAGAGTGTTCGTATATATCGCATAAAAACCAAATTTAATTCAAATAAAAAGAGTCACTGATTTGTATGTCACTTATATTTAACGAGAGTTGAAAAAAAGAGTTTCAGTGCTTTTTCTGAAATCCATCGTTTTTATCGATTTTTTTCATTTCGTTAATTAAAGGATAAATGGTTTCAAAGATTACGAGTAAACGAAATCATTTGAGCGAATCATGTTTTGCACAAATATACCGCTGATTACTGCACTTGACTGATATGATTCCACAAGTAATTATTTTTATGTTAACTGTCAAATTTCGTCTTGGTTAAACTTAAATTTTTATAAAAAATTTTTATTTTAATTAAATTAGAAAAATATTGCACAACCTTTTGAATGATTTTTATTTAGTGAGTTTCTTTAAAATAGCTAAAAATACAACACTTCATTAAATTAGTGCTTGTTAATTAATTTGATTAACAAAGCACTTACCTAAACAGTTCAACTAATAACTTACAAAAATATTTGAAATGAATAGAATTAAAAATTTTCGATTAAATTCTATTCATTATTTTTGCAAAAGAATATAATTAATAATTTTTGCTAAAGCGAAGTGTTTGTAGCTTTTCCTGTTAAAATATTCTTGCAATGAAAGATGAGCTAAGAGTAAATTGAATTGAGTAGCAAATTGAAGCGAATCTAGAATTATGAAGTATTGCTAAGTCTACTATCTATACAAAATAAATGTATATTTAGGCAACAAAATAGCTTTGGGTTCAAATAAAATGCATTTTTCTATGTTTATAAAATAACGACTTCAATTTTATATATATACAATCTCTCTCTTTATCATTCTCTGCCTTTCCCTCCCACTCCCTCCCTGCCTCTCCTCTTTTGCAATTCTGTCGCAATTTAATAAATAGTGGAAATTCAGTATTAGAAGAAATCACAGCATTTCTAATGTAAACTTAGAATCTGTTAAAAGAAAAATCAATTCAAACCGAATGAATGAACAAATGCTTTGAAATAGAGTATGAGTTTTGGTTCGGAAAATATCTAAATATCTTTAGGGAATAAAAGTTCGATATGATATGGAACTGATCTGAAAGGAAAAACGTTAATCTGATTGTATCGAAATGTTCAGTAGTCTATACAGTCTATAGTAGTGTTCATTCATTTATATGATTTTGTTTGAAAGCTCTACCACTACTTGAGTGCACCGGCAACTGAACAGTCCTTTTATGCATGGCTTGCAGTTAAGCAATTCTGTCGGCATTAGAGCCAACAACAGGTCAATCAATGTTCAAACCATCTATTCTATCGTCTAATCCTCAAATTTGTATAAGAATTGCTATATTTTCAGCTATTTATGCGCCAATAAGTAGTTGTAAGCACTCTATAAGTGTATTATAATATCATTTTAATACCAGAATAATAATCAATTTTATTTTATAAGTATTTGCTTTTTGACAAAAAATTTATATTAATACTTAAGAAAATTGCAATAAAAGCACAATACAAATTGCATAATAAATATTTTAAATGTTTTCATTTTATATTAAAAATACTTTATCAAGTATTAAAAAAAGTAAAACAGCAATACCTAATTATTAAAATTAACATTATTCCTTCTAACTAGCAAAATATTCTTTAAATTATTTAAAAAGTACTTTATAAATGATCTTGCACAGAGCGCGTGTAGCATTAAAATCCACAATAGTATTGTTGTAATGCATATAAAAATTTTAATTAATCTAGTTTAAATTATGCACAAATAAAATTTAGCAAAATCTGGATAATTTTTGCATTATTTATAAAATACTTAAAATTGTTAAAATAATTTAAAGAATAATCTGATGTGACCTTTGAACACCTTTACCTGTAAGTTTTGGCATGCATCAAAGAAATTTTATTTTAAAAATTGCAAAAAAAACCTACATTTAATTTTTTTGACCACCGTAAATATGCAAATTTTCTCATTTTTGTTATTTATATAATAAATTCTTTAAATTTATTATTATCCTTTTCACTAAAATATATTTTGCAAAATTTGGTTAAATCAAATATAAGTTAGGTCATTAAAGCTTGTTGTTTTGTTACAACAACAAAAAATTATAAAAATGAGTTTGGGTTAGAAATATACATTAGCAAGAATACAATCTCATTTTTGAAACATTTAATCTTACTTAGTTTTAATTAAATTTATTTTTCTAAAAATTATTTTTGTTTCATAACATTTAAAGTTTTTGTAATATTTACTATTGCTTATTTATTTATTTATTTGCACATGCACATTTTTAGTTTTATTTTATAAAATATTATTTAAAGGTTTTGTTAATTTGCAAATTTTTTATTTATATTAAATTTTTTCATTTTTTGATTAACTTAATATAATTTAAAACGTCTTAATTAAAAAACTTAATAATTTATTTGGTTTTTTTAATTAAAACAGTAACCAGTTTAGAAAAATTTTATTTAATATATTTATTTAATACAAAAAATTGTAAAAAATAATATTTTTAACACAATTTTATTCTATAACACTTCAAAGATATTTTTCATATAAAATTTTAAAATATGTTTTATATACAAAACATTAGTTTTAAATTAAATAGTTTAATTAATCTGTATTAATCTATTAATATCTGATTTTAAAAAGCTTGTTTAAAGTTTTTGGGGGTTAAGCAAGATTATTTTTAATTAGTTAATGAATAAGAATTTGATAATAAGATCGAAATAATATCAAATCTCTTAAGACTTTGTTCTGAATTTCAATGCCTTTTTGTTGATTGACTTTAAGTTAATGTTTAATTAAGAAATATAATTAAGTATTTTAATCGATGTAATGCATTATATGAGTTAACATGCGTTTTATAAAAGCGAAGACTAGGGGTCAAAAGCTTGTGGCAAGGTTAAATATTTTTACTTATAATTAATAATCAGAAATAGACCATAAATCATGAGTTGTAAAGATGTTTAATTACTTTGAAAATTAGACGCTTTCCCAATAAATGCGTTCAAATGTTCTTTACATGACTTATGTCTTATGGGTTTATCTTCGCTTAAAAGAAAATTTCATCGCTTTCGCTAATAGTCGAAGTTTCCGGTAATTTCTTTTCAAACCAGTTATTACTCAAGTTTATTATTTTTGCATTATTTCAATCTATAATAGATTTGGAACCGAACCCACTGTTCAGCGAACCTCGACTTGTCTTCGTTCCAGACTTTGCGTATCATTTCTGTTCATCGACTCTTCAACTCTCGCTCTCATCGATAAAAACTAATGACACAAATCGCAGTTAATCCGATATACATCCGATTTTAATTGTGTTTCAATTATTTATTTATTTGTTTTATGATTTCACAATTGATTTTCGATATTTTCAATGGTTTGTCGATTACAATCTATTCGTTTAGCTTTTATTTTCGATTTTTTGTTGTTTTTCTTTTACGTGTCATTCGACAGGTCTTTAGATTTTTACATTGAGTTACGAATATAATTTCGTTTTTAAAAAATTTTATTGAATTATTGTTAAAAAAGTTCCGAATTTATTTGGATCTGAAAATTGAATCTAATTTTAAAAATTTTCTTTACAAACGAAAACTGCAGTATATTTTCATTTAGTTTTGCCTTCTTTTCAAAGTTATTTAATATCTGATATGACGTTAGTTTCAAAAAATACAATTTTGGTACTATTAGTGAAGATGAAATCGATTAACACTTTCAGACCTACTCTCAACTCTATTTCTCGGCTACTCTTCTATTTGTCTGCAGAGAAAAAGCGATTCTAATGTTTTAGTGCATTGCAACACATTCTGTGGATTAGATACTAAAGATATTTGGGATTTTGCAAAGGATTTGGCAGTAGTTTAAACAAATCGAGATTGGCACATTTTATTATTTTTTATCAAGCCTTTTATAATTTATCAACCACGCCCATCTTTATATTAATATTTTTTATCTATCCAAAATGTGTTTATGAGTTAAATTTCTAAACTTATTCAGACATTTTTAACTGTTTTGATTATTTTTAACAACAAAAAACGCGTAAATTATTTTATAACAATTTTTTAAAAAGTATATAAACTATATATTTGTAAATTTTAAAAATGCATACAAATAATTTTAGCACGCAATTTAACTTAATTTAATATGTTAAAATGCTAGTTAAAATAAATTAGCAAATATTTATGAATAACTTAAAATTGCAAAAATGTTGTTAGTAAAATGAACCAGAACTTTCCTATAGAACAGTAGGCGTTTCAATGGTGGTCTACTGCCAATGATCCACCAGAATTCTGGTAAAAAAGATTAAATAAGTTTTATAACGTAACTTATGTTTATTTTACAATATTAAGTTTATATTTGACTAGTGTTGCAAATTTGGCAAATTCGTGCAAATTAAAATCTCTGATAATTTCTGACAATATCTGGCAATATTAAAAATCACAATTATCAGATTGGAGATTGTAATTTAAGTAAATTATGCACACACAAAATTTAAAATGTGTTTATAATTTAATTTAAAATATTGTACAAAAATGGATAGAAATCGTTCAATTGTTTATAATTATTTTAATTTAATTAGTTTTAAATTTTATTGTAAATTTTGTGATTTAATATTGTAGATAAATTTTACATTATTAATATTGTTTATACATACACATTATATAAATATACATACTATTACAGTATTTATATTTATATTAATAAAAACATTATTATTTTAGTGTAAAACAAATTTTATCTGTTTCTACTTAATTTCTGACAATTTCTGTCAATAGTTTCTAAAATTGCTAGAATTTTACAACACTATATTTGACCCAAAAGTTTAAAATTAAGCAAAAATAGATAAATTTAAATAGTCTAAATTCTAAGTATAAATATATATGTAAATATAGATTAAATATAAATTTGTTTATTATACCAAACAATGTTGTAAAGAATTTCTTTACAAATTAAATATTTATATTAAATATAATAATCAATTTTATTTTTAATTGTTTTTTATATCTTGCTAATAAAATTAATTGTTTATAAAATTGAATTTGTTTAATTAATTATAAAATAAATATATTTTAATAAATTTAAAAGCAATAAACTAAATTAACAAGCTTATAATTAGATTTGTCAAATTAAAACTTGAATTACTTGCAAAAAATAGCATAAAAACTAACATTAAAAGAATATTCTGGCGCTTATCTACGATAAAAATTGTTTGCATAATAAAATTTATTGTGAAACTCGATTAACTCAAATGGAATTTTAGGAAAAAATTTATATAAAATAATTCTAACCTTAAAAAGACTTTTACTTCACTTCAAATATGAGAGTGAATTATAAAACAGATAAAATGTTAATTTGGTGCACAAGCGGCACATTTCTAGATTTGTCGATTCGATAATATAATATTTCATCAGAAAAAAGACTAACTTTTATCAGCAAAAAAATTTTGAGTTATATCTCAATAGTTTTTTCAGGCAATAACAGAGAGACCAACCGCTATCCGAATGCTTTCTATATCTGTCTCTTCATTACCTTTTTATCTCTATTTTATTTGAAAATTTTTTACCAAAAGCATTATTTTTGCAGTTTCTCTCTCTCTCTCTCCCCTCCCTCCCTCTCCCCTCTCCCTATCTCCTGCTCTCTCTCCTGCTCTCTCTCTCCTCTCTCTCCCTCTCTCTCTCCTGCTCTCTCTCTCCTGCTCTCTCTCTCCTGCTCTCTCTCTCACTCTCTCACTCTCTCTCTCTCCTGCTCTCTCTCTTCTGCTCTCT
>JAQFXP010000517.1:0-28572 GCA_034693685.1 Belba bartosi
TTTGAACTATGAAATGTTGTCACATCTGTTTATTAATATACTTTACAAAATACAAATAAAATTGACTAAATTTTACACTTTATATGTGAATGCAAAATAACTTGACACATGTCTTAGACTATTATTTCCATTTATTACAAAGCTTTTAACTAGAAAAAATATTAAAAAAGGCATTACTGGTGATTAGAGTTGCCATACCTCAAAATAATGTGCCGATACCTGACTGGGCATTCCCGGTTAAAATCTCTGGTTGTAATTCCAGGACGGAATACAAAAAAGGCGCAGTTATGTAAAGTTTGATTTACTCGGTCACTCACACATATGTGTTTCATTAATTATTTAATTAGTGTTATTCAACACATATTATAGTTTAAATGACACCGAATTAGGCGAAACCGTCAGTTCAGCCGTAAATAACACAAATATTGTTGAGTACAGTTCGGCTAACAATCAAAATGGAAGTTATGCCATATTATACACAGATTATACAAATCGACTTGTTAGTTTAAAAGCAGATCCAAATGAATTTAGCTTGAAAATATTTGGCAATAATTTCGATCTGAGAAATATGAAAGTTTTTCCCGAATCCGATATAATTGACGTCGATTTAAATCAGGTTTTAAATTAGATATAAATTATAACATTTTAAACATAATAACCAATATTTAGATTAGCGATATCTGGGAATCGAAAATGACCACTAAATCGGATTTAATGTCACAAAAAAGTATATCTAAAATGAAAGGCGAATGGCTTTTGGGACTTGTATTGTAAGTCATGTACTGTTCTCTATTAAAAAATTACAGTTTTTTTTAATAAAAACGTTTTTAAATTTTACAGAGATAAATTCTACTACAGTCTATCTCGCTTAATGTTAACTCGTTTATTGTAAATATCCGCTTATAGTAAACGATTTTCTAAGAACTAAGTTTAAATAAATTATGAAGTTTTGTTTATTTGTAGTAAATCCCTACTTAGAGTAAACAAATTTTATAAAATCAAGCTGTTTATTATATCCGGGATAGACTGTATTTTTAATCTTTTAAATACATAGTTTAGAAAAACTTTCATATACTAACTTTTCTACTTAGAATTAAATATCAAACTTATCTTAATCTTATAATTATATTGTTTTTAGTCTTAATCAAAACTTAATCTAGTTTAATACAGTTTATCCCGGATATAGTAAACAGCTCTGTTTTATCAAATTCGTTCGCTATAAGTTGAGATTCACTATAAATGATTAAATTTTCATAATTTATTTGAACTTAGTTTTTAGAAAATCGTTTACTAAATACGGGTATTTACAATAACGAGTTAACATTAAGCGGGATAAACTGTAAAAATATCAATTATTAATTAATTAAATTTAACATGTTAATTCTTAATTAAAATAATCTAAATAGAGAACCTGATGGCAAGGAATCCCAAGTAATAACAAGCCACATTCCAAACACTAAAGTGTTACACTTGATGTCAAACAAAATGGGAGAGAAACGGAAAGCCGTTTTGTGGACAGACTATAAGACGCACCAACTGTCGTACTATTACACTCCAAACAGCGAGCATTTGAAGCTATTCTCGAGACCAGGCGTTCCGCTAAACATTGAAGACTATATAAAAATAACATCTCAATTGAGTCCAGCAATTAAATCTGTTCTTGGTGATTTAATCAACAAATTACGGACAATTGGCGCCACTCCTACCGAATGTAAAGCATCAAATCCGGAAGAGACCATGTTGGTTTTAGAAAATACTAGCATGTCACCTACACAATCTAATGCAGTAAAAGAGCAACAAAATGGGCCACAAATTAAAATAATTAACTTTGCTATTACTAATAGCAGTGAAACGTTTCGTTCAAACCCTGTTGAGTTTAACATGTTGACTGAATATCAACAAAAGGTAAATTAATTTGTAGTTATTTATGTATTTTATTTTTGATTATAATTATATATTTTTTATCAATAATCTAAAGGCAATTCAGACGTATCTGAGAACATTCAAAAAACCCGAAACAATAAAATATTTTGAAAATAGTGCGGGGTCCTCGCTAAAAAAGCTTTCTAATCATCATCATCAACATCAACTTGATCAATCTATTAAAATAATTAGCTCCGTCAATGTTATTGATAATGGATCTGGACAACATATAATTAATTAGATAATTTTTAAAATACAACTTGCAGGTACGTTATTAAAATATAACAAGTTAAATTTAACAAAATAAATTAATTTATTATTTATTTTAAAATTAAATTTTAGACATTTCAAAATTCATTTTAATCGCTTACTAATAAAAATTTATGTAAAAAGGCTTGATCATTTATTATTTAAAATTGTATTTTGTAATTAGTATGTTAATAATTTGAAAATATTTATTAAAATAAATTTATTAAAATATAATTACATAACTTTATTTAGTTATTTTAAACTTAAAATAAAATTATTTTATTTAAATGATTAAAATCTAAAAATTGTATTTCAGTTAAAAAGAGCATTTGAAACAAAAAAAATTTTTAAATAAAGTTAGGTTTACTGCAAGCTAATTTGTTAATTTAATTATCAATAATTTGAATGAGCATTGCCATAAAGAAATTTATAAAATGAATTGAATAATAATAAACTATAAGTGTCGACGATTTGATTGAAAAGTTTACTAATCGCTTATTATTAAAGGGTTTGACAAAACGTCAATTCTCAATAAAGATAAATGCAGAGATTAAGAAGAGGCGTGGATCAGCCAAAAATCTCCCTGATTTTAAAAATTGGCATTTATTCCACTCCCTAGCATTTGGTCCACGAAATAGTACCCCCTCGATATTTTCTCAGCCGCCTATAGCGACTGGTAAATTTTTCAGGTTTTTGACCAAAATTCGAAAATTATCCCCAAATTGGTGCTAAATCCGGTTTAAATTTAGTTAAATTGGAAAAAATTTTATTATAAATATATGAGTTTTGAAGATTTTTGAAAAATTCCTTCCCTAATCCCCCTGGATTGGCCTACCTTTTTAATCTCTGGATAAATGTGTACAATTTAAAGCGGTTTCAAATTATAAATAATAATTATAATTACAAAACAAACGTGAAATTAAACGTAAATACTATTGTTTCAATAAATAAATTAAAACTTAATTTAAATTAATATATTATTTAATGTTATATAACTGCTTCTGAAGGTTCTGAAAGGACCAAAACAGTGAATAATAAAAAACAATTGTTTTTTAAATTAAAATAAATTAATTAAGTTAAATAATGACAATAATGAAAATATTAAGCTTTTACAATTAATTATTTTTATTAATAAATAATAAATAAAACTTTAGATTTTTAATTAGAATATACTTTTGTACATTTTAAGTTTTGTTTGATTTAAAAAATTTTTGATTATAATATTCTAAAATATTATATATTATTAAAGTATTAATTAAGTTTGTAGCATAATTTATTTAATTAAATTATTTAAAATAATTTTATTTCCAGATGGAACAATAAACAATTAATACTGTATTGGCATGGCCAAAAAAAATAATATAATAATATTTTATAAAATTGAAAACAGTTTTTTAAATTTAATTTAAAAAATAAATTTTTATAACTTAAAAAAATTAAAATTTTATTTTAAAATATTTTATAAACAAGACAAGCATGCAATTATTTTTATTTAATTAATAATTTTAAAATATATATATTTGGCCATTCCTTCTGTTTTATTTAATTTTAAAAATCGACGTGTCAAAGCTTTCATTTTAAAAATTTAATATTTTTTATTTAATAAATTAATCAAATAATTATGACAGATTTTAATAAATTAATTTTTAAATTTTTAGTTTTTATAATTTATAATTATTTTTTAGTAACATGTCAATTCCAATTAACACCTGGACCTTGCACAAATTATGATGGTAAAGCGCAACAAACTGATTATAATAAAGTATGACCATTTTTTAATTTAATTATTATAAATATTTTTCAAACATTACTTGATACTTATATTTTGTGTTTGGTAAATTCTCCGTTACAATACCAAGCTAATACAGTTGAAGTTTAGTAAAATTAATTTAAAATTATTTTTATTTAAATTATTCCTGAAATTTCTGTATATTTTATAATTTATAAAATTAATTATAAACTTAATTAATTAATTTTATATAAAATCAAAATTTATATTTAATATTTTTATAAGTTATTATTAATATTAACTAGATTTTATTTTTATATCTTTTCAAAAATTATATACAATAATATTATAATACATCTCATAGTTCAAAAGAGTTAATTAACAATTTAACTGTTTACTAAACATATTAATATCTGCATAGATCTAAGGTTGAACTTTTAGGCCTTTGCAGATATATTGTTTTTGTATATTTAACAAATGATATAAAAACTAATAAACAATTCAATCTCTTATCTTGCGGCCATCTTCGATAATACATAGAAAATGTATTTAAATTTTAACTAGATATTTTGTTACAGTTTTAAATGTTTGTAGTGAATGTTTTCGGTTTAGTTAACATGCAAAAGGGCATATATGCAATGTCAGTCTTAGGTCCCTGCAGATATTTAAAACAATGACAAAATTTTTATTTGTAATTGCTAAAATTATTAAACGTTTATAAACGTAAACTAATATCTTAGATAAAAAAATTTAAACTAAGTTTAATTTAATTTAATTTTTGATGACAAAGAATGGAAATTATTTTGCAAAAAAATAAATTTTACAATCATTATGACTCATGGCCACTCATGCAGAGGTGGCCACAAGATAAGAAGTCAAATTGTTTGTTAGCTATTATGCCATTTGTTTAAATATACAAAAACAATATATCTGCAATGGCCTACAAGGTCAGCCTTAGGCCTATTCAGATACACTTTTTTTGTATGTTTAGTAAACAGATAGAGTGTTAATTAACATTTTTAAACTATGAGATATTGCCACTATTTCAAGTAAATTAAATTAAAAATTAGTTAAATTTTATTTGTAATTTTTATTTGAAATAGATAGTTTAAAAATTATACAGGTAAAATATATATTTGATCGTCTAAATAAAATTTTAATCGACATGCAAGGTTGAAATTAAAAAATTAATTTTTATATTATAGTTCTTATTTTTTATAACTATTTTATGATTTGCCGTCTTTGATTAATTATTATTATGATAATAAATTTCTGCTGTATTGACATCATTTGGACGTGGTAGAGGTACAAACATGATTTTCAATGCAAGTCATGACTTATGACATGCTAACGTAATAAAATAACACCGTTTTTATAAAGTAAAAATTATATTACTGTAAACTTAAAATAAAATTATTTTGCAATTAAATTTAAAAGTAAAACCAACTTTTATACTCTACTTCCATATTCGACTTTTATATCCATTGTTATACCTGACTTCTATACATCTTTTAAACGCGACTTTTAATATTGAAAATTGTAATTTCAATATTTAATATCAACGTTTATATTGTACGTCTTTTTAACCTGCATATATAAAAAACGTAGCTTTTGGCAATACTACTGTGAGATGTACAGTAGAGCAACTCATCTTTTTACCTTAATTGCGTCAAAATGATGTCACAAGAAGAGGGACTCCACTCTATAATAATTATTTAACTAATAATAAAATTAAAATAATACATTTTATATTTTCGGCTTAATAAAGGGAGGTGGATTATGGTACCTAGCGTATGATTCTTTAACAGCAAAATATCGTTCATGTGAAAAACTTTATAGCAAAATTGTAAATGGCAAATTTCAACTTGAAAAGGTGTAAGTGACTATTTAATAAATTTAAAATTAGCATGAATAAATAATACAAATTAAAAAACATTTTAAGTATATTCTTTATATATATATATTTAGAGTTATATGTTTTACTATTTATTAAAAGTATAACTACTGCAGGAATCGAGAAGGTCGGCCGATCCAGGGGGGATCAGGGGATGAATTTTTCTCAAAATTTTGGCCAAAAACCTAGGTGGGATCAGAGAGGAGATTTTTCCAAAAACGCTCAAAAACCTGTATATGATAAAATTTTGCCTAATTTAACTAGATTTAAACTGAATTTAGCACCAATTTAGGAAAAATTTCCTAATTTTGGGCAAAAAACCCAAAAAATTTACCGGCCGCCGAAAACGTCGAGAGGGTACCTTTTCTCGGACCAAGTGCTAGGAGGGGGGGGATAAATCTAAATTTTTAAAACCAGGGGGATTTTTGCCTGATCCCCCCTTATCGATCTTTGCATAAAACTTACTTTAACGTACATTAAGTACATTAACTTTTATTCTTGTGTAATCTATCTTGTTGTTTTTAATATATGATAGATAATACTTTTCAAATTCTATAAAATTACTACAGTATTCCCTCACAGTTTAGAATATGTTCTTTGTAAGGTGAATTAGACCATTTTCTAAAATTTGAGTTAAAGATTTTAAGAACATGTTTCTATAAAGCGATGTAAATTCAAACTATATTAAGTGACACAAATTTATTAATTATAATTAGTTTTATCGTATATATTAATAAATTATCTGTCTATTTTGATAGTTTGATTATAAATTACTGATAATTATTCTAATTTAATGTCTTCGTCTTTATCAGTTAATCACTTTAAAATTTAGCATTATTATCAAAATTATTTGCTTTAAACTTAAAGTTTAAAACAAGTTTTTATTTTCATTTTTAAAAACATGTTCTTATAAGGTGAGTTTGGGCTTAGAATATAAAGCCTTAACTAATCTTATAAGAGGTAATACGATTGGGTACATTCTTTATTAATTAATAAATTTATAAAACTAAACAAGATTTTAATTTAAAATACAGATCTGAACATGGACAAAAAAGTTATTTAAATTTAGCTCGCCATGGTAAAGATCGTCAAATGGATGGCAATACAATTGTATATTTTTTTGACAACGATTACATTGATAATATTGTTTCATATACGTGCGTATTTGAAGGCATAGATCCCTTTAGTCCAACTACACTCTCGCAAGGTATTCACTTTTATTTAAGTACCTGGATAATATTTTTTAATATATATATATATTAATACTTAAATATAGAATGGTATTTAATACATAAAAGTAAAAGAGATTCTTCTGTTCCAAATGAAATATTTAACATGATTAACAAATTTGCTAACAAGGAAATTAAATTTGAAAAAGTTCGGCAAACAAATTGCTCAGGTATAATCTTAATGCTTTCATTAATTGAAAAAATATTAGTTTGATTAAATTAACTTTTATTAAATTAAAATATTAAAAAACTTTTAAATCAAAATAACTCTAAATAAAACTTTTAAATGCATTTAACATAATTAAATATAATTTGTAAAATTTAATTAACTAGCTTAAAATTATAAGTTTTTGTAATGCATTTAAAAATGTAATCTACTTTTAATAATTAATTTCTCTTATTATTTATACATTTGATTTTGATGTTAACAATATTAGAATTAACAACTGAAGTTACCGAGAACATAAAACTGTTTAGTGAAGATGAACTTGTTGACGTCGATGCAACAATGGTAAATTTTTAAAATAAAAATAATTTTGAAATAGAATTTTATAAATGAAATTATTTTTAACACTTTGATAAAACAACATAAGTTGTCGGGCAATTGGACGGTAAGGTTTGCAAACAAAGTTCCCAACGGGCTCAATTTTACACATGATGTTATCGAAGCATCTGGCTCTGATCTAATAGTTAAAAAATTGTAAGCCAATTAATATATTTACTAGAATATTTATTTTAAAATAATCAAATTTTTATTTTATTAGCAATGGCAATGAGTTATTGGGACAAGGTGTTATCTCTACTTTACCTGGAACAAAAGCTAAATTAATACAAACTAATTTTAATGGCAAACAAACAACTAAGCATCTTTATTTCTTATATGTGGATGCTAATTATTATATGGTACAAATTGTTCCAGTTGGCTCAAAAATTGGTATTTAGATATTTGAAATAATTAAAAATCAAATTGATTGCTAAAATTTGTATTTAAATAAATAGCAACTCTAAAAATATTTGGACGAAATACTGTTGATTACGACAATGAATACGAATCGGAAATATCACTCAAATTGTTTTCACGAAAACCGATGTTAATCTCAAAACTCATGGATAATGTGTTTCGATTAAAAGCTAGTAATGTCGACTTAAAAGGTTTTTACCCAGATGCTTTCAGACAATTTAATGAAGAAGAAATGATTGAAATTTCCTGGAGCAAGGTAATTGTTTTTTGTATGCATTAATTATTGCAACTATTTTACTTTTTTGTTTTTTAAATTAATATTATTTAAAATGGACAGAATAAAATGTTTAATTATTTTATTTAATTCAAAACAAATTATTTTAAAATGAAATTGAATCATGTTAAAACAAAAAAATTAATTGTATGAATAAGTGAATGCAATGCAGAGAACTTAAAAACTGTAAAACATTTGAAGATGTGATTGAATTATTTTGAATCGTAAAAATATTGGCAAAACATCAAATCAATTAAACATTACTTATTTGTGTTTTTAATTAATTAATTAATTTATTATTTATTTATTTATTGTATTATTTACGAAAAAAAAAAATATTTAATTCAGTTATTTTATCTAAAAAATCAATTAATTATTTACTAGATATCGGGTGCCTTTGATCTGCGCTACTCAACCGACACCGATAGGCCATTTGATCAGCAATTCTCTATGAGTTGTGAATATAATTTAAAAACAATTCGAATGTATGTAAAAAATTATTTTTAAATATAACAAAATAAACAATATTTTTATTAATTTTTAGGAAAAAAGAAAAGATAACACAATATGTGTCGGAATTTCATAAATTTAATTATCGAGAAATCCAACGAAGTATTCAATATATACCTCGAAAATATCCGCATGTTCATTCAATAAATTCAATCGTCAATTACCTATATGTCGATAAAAACTATATAATTACGTATGAATTCTGTGCACCCAATGGTAGAGTAGATATAAATTTAATTATTTTAACTAATATTTAATTATTATTATTATTATTACTAAAGAATATCTACGGCTATACGCACGACAAGGAGTGGACGGAACTGTCGATCACTATCAGAGTCTATTGAAAAAGATATCGGGATCAGCCATCGCTAAACTCCAGGATATGTTTCTCGCTTTGAGAGAACAGTTTACTACAAATCCGGTTTCTAATGGTTTAGATTTGCAAAAAGTATTTATTTTAAAATTTATTTATTGATATTAATTAATAAATAAATTACCGATTAATCAGTTGTCCGGTGAGTGGACAGTCGGCGGAAGTGTTTGTGCGGACAATGCCTTCGATCGAACAGTAGATACGATTTCTGGCGAAAAACTTATTAAAAAGAAATTGTATGTTATTTACATTATATAATTAACCATGAATAAATTTATAATTTAATTGTAGCTTGAACAACGTGGCAGTGGAAGAACTGGTCTATACGCCAGTGAAGAGCAGTAATGTTATGGAATACGAATCCATGATTAGGCCTAACTTTTTCGGATACATTGAGGTATTATATACTGATTATGCAAACACAGCAGTCATTCAAAGTCACGGCTCAACCGGAAAAGGCATCAGAATATTCAGTAGAGTTTTGGACAATCAATATATAAAAACTGTTTCGCAATCAAATGGTTGGCAACATTTTATTCAAATTTTTTTTAATAACAGTTTGTTTTAAACAGAGTTTTAGATAAGAAAGATTAACTTCCACCTTTATTTTAGCATTTGGTTTGAAAAATAAATCTTGCCTTGATGTTTTGCCCGCCTGCAAATATTTTGAGTTTTTGGCAAAAATTAAAAAAATTTTCCTAAATGATGTTAAATCTAATTTAAATTCATTTAAATTTAGTTATATTGAATTTTATTTATTTGAGATTTTTGTGCATTTAAAAAAAATTCCTCCTCTAGTATCCCTTTACCTGGATTATTTGAAACTTTGGTTTTAAATATACCATGTTTATTAATCATTGATATTTTAATAGATTTTAGCCCATTATTTATTGATGGAATTATGCAATTTAAGGAAAGTGATCTTGAGGATTTAGATGCAATTAAAGTTAGTATAAATATTATATGAATGTAATATATAAAATTCATTAATTCAAATTTAATCATGTTAAGTTAACCGGCAATTGGTCGCTTAGAAATTCAAACACAGATACGGCTGATTTTATGATGCATACGCATGAGGTCATTGAAACTAATGGAAGTGATATTGTTGTCCATACATAGTGAGAAATTTTTAAAAATTATTGAATTAAATATATTTAAAAAATTAAAATATTATTTAAGTAACGGAAACCAATTATTGGGACATGGTGTTATTTCAAACATACCTGGCTCAAAAGTAAAAAGATTACAAGCTAATTATAACGGCAAACCGAGCACTAGCTATTTATATTATTTTTATTATAATGGATATAATTATGGAGTCATCTTTGTTCCTTCAGATCCAAAAAATGGTAATAATTGTTATAAATTTGATCTTGATTAATTGATTAATTGCTAAATATAAACTTTAATCTTCACTCAAAGTGGTTCAGAAATTTTACTCTAAAAGCCATTATGACTTCGATGAGTTATCGAATGCAATAGATGCTCTTAAAGTAGTAACAAGGAAGCAAGATTTTCTATTGAAAACAAGAGGCTATTTTATGAAATCAACTCAAATGCACCCGAATTTTAACCGATTTATGCAAGGTGGTTTGAGAAGGTTTGGTGAGGAGGACATTGTTCCGGTTAATTGGGCAGACGTAATTTAAAATTTATTTTTTTAACTTATTAGTTTAATTTATACAATATATTATGAAAATAATATAAATATACCAAGCTAGAATACTAATATAAAAAATAATTAAACAATTTATATAATATTTAAATATACACTATAGAAATTTTTAAGTAAACATTAAAAAAAATTTAATTAATTAATTTTAAAAATTTCCCTAATGTTAGATCTTAGGTGCCTATGATTTGCGTTATTCTACAGACATTGACAGACCATTTGATCAGCACTACTCAACCAGTTGTAACTATTTGCTCAAAACAATAAGAATGTAAACTATTATTTAAAACTAAAATATTAATATTAATAAATTGAAATCTTTTAAACAAAAAACTTTTATAACAGGAAGGGTTTAGCTATTAGACAAAATATAACTGAATTTAACAAACTAAATAGTAAAGATGTACACAGGACCATTCATTATGAGCCGAGAATATTGCCAAATGTAAATTCTATTACAATGTATGCTAAATATTTGTACTATGATAAAAATTACATAATAACATATGAATTTGATGAACTGCTCACGAATGGTTTGTATTAAGTACATAATTTTTAAATAAATGTTTAAAATATATATATATTTATATAATTGCAGAAAATCTGCGACTATTCGCGCGACAGGGAGTGATCGGAACTGTCGATCACTATCAGAGTCTATTGAAAAAGATGACGGAATCAGCCGTCGCTAAACTCCAGGATTTATTCCCCGCTATGAGAGAACAGTTTACTACGAATTCGATTTCTAAGGGTTTAGATTTGCAAAAAGTATTTGTTATAAAATTTATTTATTATTATTGATTAATAAATTAATTACTAATTACTCAGTTATCGGGTGAGTGGAAAGTGGTTGGAAGTGCTTGTATAGACAATGCCTTCGATCGAACCGTTGATGTATTTAATGGCGAGAAACTCATTAGAAAGAAATTGTTAGTTATTTACATTATATAATTAACTTTGTGTAAATTTATAATTTAATTGTAGCTTGAACAACGTGGTAGTGGACGAACTGAACTTAACGCCAGCAAAGGGCACTAATTACTTGGAATACGAATCCATTATTAGGCCTTACTTTTACGGAAAGGATAAGTTATTATATACTGATTATACGAACACAATAGTTAGTCAAAGTTACGGTTTTGCCGGAAATGGCATCACAATATTTAGTAGAACTAGGGAAAATATAGTTATAAAACCAGTTTCAGTACAAACAAGTAAGCTAAATTTTATAATTTCTTGTATTTAACAGTTGCTTTATTTTGTTATACATTTTTAATTAATCAAATTAACGCATTGTAAGTCAATATTTATGCCAGGTTAATTTATTTATGGGTTTAAAACTGTTTAATTGATTTTAATATGTTTTGTAATATAAACTATAATTAAGGTTTTATATTCAATAGCGACTCCGGTGTACACCGAAAGCACGATTCAGTTTAGTGAAAAGGAACTGGTTGATGCTGATGCGACCAAGGTACTTCCAGATAATTTATTATTAATAAATATTATTAATCTAAATTAATTTAAAGTTAACTGGCAATTGGACATTAAGATGCTCAAATAATGATTCACTCCAATTCGCTTCGCACTATATTATCGAAGCTTCCGGTCCTAATCTAGTCGTCAATAAATAGTTTGTATTTTTTAAAACTAATTTATTGAACAAAATTATTATATTAATTAAAAATATATTTATATAAAAAACGATCTTTGTGTTTTAGTTACGGCAGTGAATTTTTAGGGCAGGGAATTATTTCTAGTTTACCAGGAACAAAAGCTAAAATAGTTAATTGGAAATACTCTAATGGCCAACAAAGTACTAAGAATATTTACTTTTTATACATTGAAGCTAATTATTATATAGCATTCATAATACCGCCAAATCCTAAAGAAGGTATAAATTAATTTAATTAAATTTTTTAATTAAATTAAATTTTATTTTAAATCAATAGCTGTTATGAAAATCTATGCTCGAAATGGAGTCGATTTTGATAATGAATACGAGACTAGTCTGTCGTTAACAATGTTATCCTTAAATCCGACGTTAATTACCAAGATTATGGATAATGTGTTTAGAATGAAGTCTATTTCAATTGATTTAAAAGGTTTTTATCAAGAACCTTTGAGGAAGTTTGAAGAAATTGAGATGGTTGAAGTTAGTTGGGAAGAGGTAATTTATATTTTTAAATAATAACTTATATAATATTAAAGCTATATAATTTAATTTAATTGAGTCAAACATAATTAAATATAAAACATAACTAGTGATCGAAACTGAAAAACAAACTAAAATTAGACCAAAATTCAATGAATATGGAAATGGAGTTGAAGCTTGAAATTGTATTAATTTAGAATTGTAAATTATTATAAAGTTAGGTTTGAATTTAAGTTTTAGGTTTAGGTTAACTACATAGTTTTAAGTAAATTTATATTAAATGAATAAAACTTATGACTATTTGCTTTATTTATTACTTTTGTCATTTGTGTGATATAAAAGCAAAATAAACTTAAGAAATAAAAATCAAGTTAAGAAAGTGTGATCACTTCGCCGACAATGTAAATTGCCTAATTTTGGTTTTGTACCCATACTTTTGTTAAATTTTGACTGTATATATATATATATATATAACTCTTTAATATTATTAAAATTTGTTTTATCCTCATTGTAACTTTCCAGTGATTCCTTTCAATTGCATTTTCCCCTAAATTTCAGGACTAAACATAAAATTAATTTAAAGTTTTTTATTTAACATTTTTATAATAATTAGATATCGGGTGCCTATGATCTGCGCTACTCAACCGACATCGATAGGCCATTTGATCAGCAATTCACTACCAGTTGTGGATTCAACTTAAAAACTATTCGAATGTTTGTATTAAAGTTTAATCAATAAAGTAATTAAATCAAAACAATTACTTAATAGGAAAGGAGAAAATATTGCACAAAATATATCGGAATTTCATAAATTTAATTATCGGGGAATACATCGAAATATTCAATATATACCTCGAAAATGGCCGCATGTTAATAAAATTATTTCTGACGTTACATATCTATATGTCGACAAAAATTATATAATTACGTATGAATTCTGCGAACCCAATGGTAGAGTAGATATAAATTTAATTATTTTAAATAATATTTAATTATTATTATTACTAAAGAATATCTACGACTATACGCACGACAAGGAGTGGACGGAACTGTCGATCATTATCAGAGTTTATTTAAAAAGTTGTCGGAATCAGTAATCGCTAAAATCCAGAATTTGTTGCCCGCTCTGAGAGAGCAGTTTACTACGAATTCGGTTCAAAAAAATATTGAACTGGCTAAAGTAAGTTTTTAAAATTTATAAACAGTAATTATATATAAATTAATCATAATTTGATTAGTTATCCGGAGAGTGGAAAGTTATCGGAAGTGTTTGTACGGATAAGCCTTACGATCGCACTGTTGATGTTGTAAAGGAAAACAAACTCATTTCGAAAATATAGTAATAATTTCTCAAAATTTTTTAACTAAACTGAATATTAGGAATTGAGAAGAGGCAAAAATTTATCTAATTAAAAAAAACATTTATTCCTCCACCTTGCATTTAGTCTTCAAAAATACATTTTTTCTATGATTTGTCTAGCAAATTATTTGGATTTTTAATTTAAATTGAGTTAAACTTGGTAATACTTTATAATAAATATATGAGGCTGTGTACGAGAAAAACGAAGTCCGCATAACTGCCCCTTTGAGGAGTAATTTTGAAGTTATTAGCGCTAATATTAAATTATATATATATTGATCAATTAATGCGACACATTACTTATAAGTTATAAGTTATGTATGATTAATAAATAGCACTAAATATTAGTATAATTTAACTTGGGCGCTAATATAACGACTTTAACTTAAAATTATTCTTCACAGATGTAGTTATGCGGATATCAAATCACTCGTAAACAGACACATATATGGATTTTTGAGCGATTTTAAAAAATCCCTTCCTGATACTACCTTAGATTTTTGGCTAAATTTTTTGAAAATTCCCCCCTTCCCCTTCTGAATTGGTTGATATTCTCGATCCATACTTAATTATTAATGCATAAATATTTCTAATGTTAATACTTCAATCTTGTTAATATTTAAAAATACAGTCTAGACAACGTAGAAACAGATGAGCTAGCTTATTCAACAGTCAATGGGTCGAATTCTCTCACATATGAAACTCTAAAAAAGCCAAACAGTTTTGGTAATATCGTTATACTATATACTGATTATACGAACACTAAAGTGAGCCTATGTTCGAGTGGTAAAGGCATACAAATATTGCGTAAAAATCAACAAGTTCAATTAGAACCAAATACACCCAAACATACGATCGAGACCACCCAAGGAGAAAGCAAAAACATTCTTATTTTAGAAAAGAAATTTAAGCCAAAATCTGAGCCAATTTTTATCTTGGAACATCAACCTGAAAGAAAATTCAAATTAATTCAATACACATCAAACAATGATAAGTCTATTCCTCGAGCTGCGCATGTTGATTTCAATAAATTAGATGAATTTCAGAAAATGGTTTGTAATTATAGCAAATGTTTAACTTTTTAAAATTTAATTTAATTTTTTTTTCTATTTTAATTTATCAAGGCAATTATGAAAAGTATGTCCAACTAGCACAATTGTCAATACAAGAAAAGACATTTGTTTATATAAAGATATAAATGCTTTTATAGTAATTGTAATAAATATTTTTTTTCATTAACTATGTAATAAATAATAATTATTAATAACATTATGTGATTCACATATAAATGAATAGCAGCAATTTGGTTACACCCGTGCTATACATTTGTCATATACAGTTAATTGTCCCAATATGCCTTTAAGATAAAACTTTAGATTAAATTCTAGTTTTAGTTTAAAAGTTAAGTTTAGAATAAAAAGTCAAAATATTGAATAGATTTGATATAAATGAAAAAATAGATTATCAGTGAATAGATTAGAACACAAGTCATAGATTAGAAGTTTAGATGAGAGTAGATAAATCAAACAAAAAACAAATAAACAGTCAGTTGTGGTTCGAGTTCTGTTGAGTTGTGGCTATGTCCGGATAAGTGGTGTTTTGGGTTAGCTGAGTGATAGGTGCATACTGATCGGTGACAATACAGGTCGTGCTTTGCATATTAGTAAACCAATGGAAATGCTTCAAATAGTGAAACAAATTTCTAACAATATGTTTGTATTACTTATACAACTTTTTTTATACATTATCTGTATCAGACCTGCCGGCAACATGAGTTAAGCAAATTATTTTTTAGCAAAAGTAAATTCTGAAAAATGTGTATATTTTTATATATTTTATCTTGCTAAATGTTATGTGCTAATTGGAAAAAATGTTCTAAGAAGACCTGGCACAAACCTAAGAGTTAAAAATGTAAGTTAGCTTTTTTACTGCTTGTTCACAATTACAAAACGAGTTATCTGCAGTGGCCCGTGGGCAACTTTGCAAATATATTGTTTTTAACTGTTTAATAAAAAAAAACTAACTTACACTTTTGACTCTTAGATTTATGCCAGGCCTACTCTAAGACATGTGTCAATTTACCTAATATTCACATATAAAATGTAAAATTTAGTTTGCTTACATTTTGTAAAATATTTTTAATAAATACTTGATAAATTAAGTTTTTGAAATTATTCAATTTAATTAAAATATATAACTTTACTTTACTCCTTTTTACATTTATTTGTAACTACGTGTATTTATTTGCATGATACAACTGTCAAACTTTAATAGATGACTTATAACAGCATTTATGTTTGTTTATTAGGCTTATTTAAACTGGTTTAGACAGATCTAGAAATATATATTTATTTGATTGTCTAAATAAATGTTTTTTTAATATTCATGTTTTAAATAACTTAATTTATAATTAAAATCTAAATTAATTATAAATTATTAATTTTAAAATTAATTTTAACTCCAGATGGGATAATTAATTACATATTTATTTTTTTCAAATTGGTCGTGTCAAATTTTTTATTTATATATTTAGTTAAATTATTTTAATATATTTAATTGTTTAAAATTTATTTGACATGATAGCATTTGGTAAATTAACTTTAATATGTCTAATGTTAGCCACGCATTATTTAGTTGCTCTTACGCCGACTAAATGTCCATGTGCATCTTATGAAGGGTCCGCTGTTGATGTTGACTTTAAAAAAGTATTAATGTTTTTGTTAAACAAAATATAAATAAACATTTAATTATTGATTTAATTTACTTGGTTAATTATACAGTTAAGCCCTGTTTGGTATTCGGTATATTCGAATCAAGAGGCCAGTGCTCGCAGTTGTGAAAAAACTAACTTTAAGCCCAAAGGCGATGATCTTCATGTTGAGATAATGTATGTGCTTGCTTAATTGTTAAAATTAATGTTTTTGAATTAACACTATATTAAATAATTATATTGATAAGCTATCTGATTTAATTTTTGAAAATTTCTATCTATAAGTTAATTTATAAATTTAAACCTAAACCATTTTCTATAAAGCATAAATTTAGTCCTAGTGTAAATTAATTTAAATAGCAATCTCATTTATTAGATTTTAAGTTATTATCTTTAATTTAAATTTAAAAAAGTTAATTACAATTTAGTTATAAAAAATAAAATTATATAAAATTAAGTTATATAAAATAAAAATAATAAATAAATTTAAAATTATTATTAAAAACAAATAGCTAAATTAAAATTTATAATTTTATATTAATTTATAATCAGTCTTCTTATATAAATTAGCAGTGTTAATTTAATAGAAATAATACGTTGTTTTATAATTAAATTAAAAGTGAAGAAAATGGCGACAAAACAACCGGCTTGCTAGAGCGCGATGGCATATACAGGCTCAATTTAGATCATCGCCAAAATCTCAAGTATGTAATTGCAACGGATTATACGGATTATTTGGTTATGTATACTTGCAAATGGGAAGGCAAAAAAGCACATGCTTCTGATACTATGAGTCAAGGTAATTATATTATACATGTGACATTAATTGTATATTTATTTAGCGTAATAAAAGTGTCAGGCTAGATTGGCCAGTTGACCAATCTGGTCTTTTGAGAAATAATTTTGACATACAATTATACTGATATACAGGGCGTTTTTTATGTCATACCTATATCTTTTAACATTAGCTATTGATTTAACATTAAAAATTAATTTTAAGACGTGATTTATGTATTTACTTTGATATTTTACAGTAAACTTATTTATTGTTACATTTATTTATTTTAATTTAAACTTTAAATGTAGCAATAAATATTAAAAAATTATATTATTTTAGTTTAAATCGGTTTTAAATTCAAGCAATTTAACTAAATTTAGCTTAAACCAGTTAAATTAACTAAATTTACTTTAAATCCAATTAAATTAACTAAATTTAGTTTGAATTCAGTTACTTTAACTAAATTTATTTTAAATCCAATTAATATAACTAAATTTAGTTTGAATTCAGTTACTTTAACTAAATTTATTTTAATCGAGTTAAATTTATTAAATTTATTTGAAACCAGTTAAATAAATTAAATTACATCTAGTTTAATTAAAGAATTTTTATCTTAAGCTATTTTATCTTAATCTTAATGTGCTTTACTGTATCAAACCACTCACATGTTTATTAAAACTGGGTTTCAATGTTAAGTCTATAGCTAATGTTAAAAGATATAGGTATGACATAAAGAAAGCGCTGTATAGTGTAAGTATCGGTCAAGTTAAAATTTATATATTCTATTATTTATCAAATTACGTTGCTTATACATCATTGATAGCCAAAAATGCATCAATTTTAATTTGACTCTTACTTACACAATATATTGATAAAACTTTAAGTAACAAGCTTATTGTTTAAAAGAGCAGATTAATTATCAGCCCGACCAAACCTGACAATTTTATATATTTTAATTTACGCATATATATTAATGTTTTTATCTTGCTTGTAATATAGAATGGTATATAATATACAAAACAAATCAGAACTCTGATATAAATCAAGATATTTTAGATCAAATTAAAAACGTGACTAAAAAAACAATCAATTTTCAAAGAATTCGACAAAACAATTGTAATAAAAATAATGCAGCTGTTGGGGGTAAAGTTAACATAAATCATTATACAAATTTTAAGAATGTATTAATTTGTAAATTTATTTTTAGGTCACTGTACTGAAGAATGATTGTAATTAAGTATTACTATATTTTTTAAAAATACGCCGCACTTTGAATTTAAATTTTTGTTTGTTTGTAATATACACATACATATATTTATAAGCTAAACTTTATATATGAATACAGTGTATGCAATTACAAAATTTACTAATTTCATTTAATTTATAAAAATTATGTAGTTAATATTTTTTTATAATTTTAAATATTAAAATAAATTATTTAATTAAAAAATATTGTCCATAATTTAAAAATTTATCTTATTCATTTATATTTTAATATTTTAATTTATATATTTTATTAAGTATACCTTTTGAAATAATTTTGATTTTAATGTAAATTCCTAAACATTGTATAAATTTTACGTTAAAAACTTATTTAATACATGTTTATAAATTACGATTTAATTTATCAATTATACATAAATTTATTTAATAAAATTTAGTAAAGTATTAATTACAAAAAAAGATTTTAAAATTAACAAAAAAAAATACCAAAAGGGACAGAAGTTAGTTATTGCATTAAAAAAAGCTAACGTGTCAAAACGATATTTTTAATATATGTTTTATTAATATTTTCAAAAATATTTAAAGCAATAAATTATTTAAAATTTAAGCTCAATGTTACAACTTTACAAATCAATTCTAACATGTTTCGTGTTAACCACCAGTTATTGTATAGCTATTGAACCGCACGTGAATAAGCCATGTGAAAACTATGAGGGAAAGGCTCAAAATTTGGATTTAAATAAGGTATGCCTACAGTAGTTAACATATTAATTATATAAACCAGTAGTAAAAGTTTCCAATTACAAAAAGTCAAATGTGTTAGTTAGCATTTTTACTGTTTAGTAAACATATAAAAACAAGATATCTGCATAGGCTCAAAATAAGCTAGCGCAAATACTGTATATTGTTTTGTATTTCTTAATAAACAGTAAAAAAGATAACTAACACAGTACTCTTAATAACTAGAGACTATTATTGTATAATAAATTACAGTAATTTTAGAATACTGTATAATTGTAAGTGATGTACATACAATTATATGCAATTATATAATTTGTTTAATTGTATTATTCAACAGTTGAGTCCGTTATGGTATCCAATGTTTGCAAATCAAGGCTCGAAAACACGCAGTTGTGATCGCTTTACACTTCAACCTGAAAACGATGGAATACGCATTCAAGTGTTGTATGTATTATATAATACTATACTGTGCTTGCTCAAATGATTTGATTTCTAAAATTCATATTTTAAAAAGTTATGTCTAGTTTGATTAACACAAACGAAAGAACAATAACAAAACTAAATGCATATAAAATAATATTACAGACTATTTCTGTTAGTGTTAACCCACTTGTTGTGAATACCTGCTTATAGTAAACAATTATTAAAAAACCAAGTTTAAATAAATTTTACAAAACAAAATTTAATAACTTATACTGTACTATTTAATAATATATATAATATAATATTATTACAGAACGCTATTTAATATATCCAAGATAAACGGTAACATTTAATAAGTAAATAAAAGTATTTTGAATACTTTTTATAATTAAAAAAAATAATTTTTATCTCAATATAAAAGTTACCGGTATACAAAAAACAACTTATATTATTATAAAAGAGGTATTCGGCCAAGCGTAACAATCTATTTGAATGCACCACTTTTATGTAAAAAAATGATGCAAGTGCTATGTAATTAGTGCTAATTAACACTAATTTTGTTCCCATTATTTCCCGAAGATAAAATTGATATCATTTGATTCAGTTTTTTAGTCTTTAGTCTTTCTTTTCTTTTAACATAACCTGATGTTAAAATTTCTTTTCATTTTAACCCCAAAAGATCTAAATAAGATTTTACAAATTGCCTATTCTTTTAACATTAGAGGGTTCTAAAATTTTTTGCACCCTATTTCTCGCCGAATACCTCATTTGATATAAGTTCTAAATTTAAACATATAAACTCAAATAAATTATTTTCTAAAATTTTTGGTTTAAACAACAATTATTTTATTTGTTAAAACTTAACTATTTAATTTTATTGCAAACAATTATTTTTTGTTAATTATGTTTTTAAAGAAAAGAAAACGGTCAAAAAGGAACAGGGTACTTAGACCGAGATGGAATGTATGGCTATGCACTAGACCACCCGAAAAACCTAACGTATGTAATATTTACTGATTACACAAATTTTTTCGTCACTTATACATGTAAATGGGAGGGCAAACGAGCATTTGCTAATGATACATATAGCCAAGGTAATATTTAAAGTCAACATGTCAATTTTTATATTTTATTATTATTATTTTTATTAAATGTGTGCATAGAATGGTATACGATATACAACACAGATCCCAAAGCAATTGTATCCAAGGACATTTATGCCGAAATTAAAAGAATAACTAAACTTGATATTAAATTTGAACCAATTAAACAAACCAAGTGTACAGGTATATTTAAAAGTTTGCATGCAAATCATTAAAAATTATATTAGCATAGTTTTGATACACTAAATGAAAAAATAAACTTATAAATTTAACCTAGCAGTTCCCCTTCCCCAATCCTACCCTCGCTGTTTATTTACTAACAGTGAAGAAAAATTAGATTTTTTACCAGCAAAGGAAAAAACCAAATCTCTTTATTAATCATCCAAATTAGTAAATAGAACTATGCAGGAAGGGTAGCACCTGTAAGCACCGTTCTGTGCTCACGTATGACGTGGGCAAATGCTAGTGGATTTAAACATCGCATAGGGTTTATTATTATTTCTGAGTTTAATAGAGCTTGTGAGGTAAAGACAACCACGGTCTGGTTATCAAGGGAAGTTTACTTGTAGTATACGAGCGGTTTAGTCACAAACTACGTATACTGAGCGTTCAAAACTATAACATTATCCAGGATTAGCATAATTCACAGTAAAAAACGATACCTTACTTGGTTGAAATTCCCGGTTATTGAGGATAAATACAAAAAATTGGTAAATCATAACATATAAGGTTGTTAATAAAAACAGTAAGTTTATTAGACGCAAATAGATTAAACTGACATATCAGATTGTTAATAAAAAAAATAAGTAAAGAATTAAATATATAATTTAAACCTAAAGGAATATAATGCTTGTTTGAGAATCTATAGAATTTAACAGTTTGGATTAGGATTAATGGTATAAAAATTTAACAAATTATTCTCAAAAATGTATTAAGATTAAATTGTTTAGTCTTGATTATATTATTAAATTAAAACATATAGACATCTATTGATCATCTAATTAAAGCCCAATTATTACACTTTTAATATCAATATTGTTTACAAACAAAAAAATTTCTAAAATTGAATTAAACCCGAAAGGCCGCGACGACTACATTTAGTTGCTTTCCGGCAAGTATGACAATTAACTAATAATTATTAAAATTTTGTAAAAATATTAAATTTTAGTAAGTTAGTTAATTTTAAGTTACTTTTTAATTTAATGAACAAAAAATATAAAAAATTGTTTTAAATTAAAATTTAATAACATTTTACTAATGAAGTTTTAAGTTATGGTTTGTGCTTATACAGACAGTTTCAGAAATGTGTAGCCAAAATCGAGATAGTAGAAATCTGAGCACTCTGGAGCAACTCTTTCTAAAGCGATGCAAATTCGCCATTAATATTTAATTAACAGACTTTTTGCAATTTTAAATTTTAAATTAAACAAGTACATTTAATATTGACTATGTAAAACATTAAAGGTATGCTTTTAACATGTTAAATTAATAAAAATTTAAAATATAAATAATATTATACGTTTACATTATAGCTAATTATTTTTATTATAATATATTTATTACAACTAGCTAAATTTTGAAAGTATAGAATTATTATTACTCTATTTTAATTTTTATTAAACATGTTAAAAGAATACCTTTAATGTTTTACATGGTCAATATTGAATGTACTTGTTTAATTTAAAGTTTTAAATTAAAAAAAGTCAGCTAATCAAATATTAATGGCGGATTTGCATAGCGGTAGAATGAGTTGCTCCAGAGTGCTGAGATTTCTACTACCTCGACTTTGGCTACACATTTCTGAAACACACTAAAGCGAGCGCTTATGCACTAAAACGAGCGCAATGTTAGAGAGCTTTGTAAACTTATATTTCGGGAGTGGCGCACACTTTCAATCACCACAATCAGACGCGCACTAATATCTTGGAAATATCGGTGCCGTTTGGTTGCCAAGAGAGGTGGCCATTACATAGAAAGAGTTTTACATTTAAAAAAATTTAAATTGTATTTATAAATTGAAAACAAAATCTATGCAAATTTCAAAAATTAAGCCTGTATTAATTTTGATTAGGAAATTTAAAAGGAAATTAGCTAAAATTACTCTGATATTGACATTTATCACACTACCATTTGGTTTATAAAAAAGGTACTCTTTCCCCTTAACTTTTTGTACCTCAAAAGCGGCAATTTTTTTTAAAAAAAATACCCCAAAAATAAATTTAAAAATTTTGCTTTAATTTGGTGGAAATTCTGTTTAAATCCAGTTAGATTAGGTAAAATTTTATTTGAAAATATATAAGTTTTTAAACGTTTTTATAAATCCCTCTCCTGATCCCCCTCTAAATCGGCCAACCTTCTCAATTCCTGATATTGATCTAAATCTAATTTTTACATAATTTAGTACTGACACCATTATTTAAGCCTGATATAACGCAATTTCATGAAAAAACCATTGAAGATGTAAATGAAAAAAATGTAAGTTTTAAATTACATAAACAGTGCTTGCTAAACTTTAGTAAATTATTTTATTAAAATTGGTTAAATTAAGATTGGTGGAAATTGGACACTTAGATATGCACTTAATGTACCCGAGTTTTTATTACATTCACATTTAATGATTGAAAAAGTAGGCTCTCACTTGATTATTGATAAATTGTAAGTAAACAAGATTGATTTTTATAGTGTTACTGATAATAATTTTACAAACTAAAAAATAGTAATTTTTTAAATTATTTAAGTTACGACAAAAAACTAACTAAAGCTATTAACATAACTTTTAATATACAGTAATACTTTACATATAGCGACATATTTGGTATACAAATAAATAAAATAATTAAACATGTAATTAAACTTATTATATTAAAAATAAATAATTTTTAATTGACATAATACTTAACATCCAATATTGTATATTAACTAAACACAATACTTATGTCTATTAAATGTAAACTGTCTAATTAACAGTTTAATATTTTGTAAAATATTTTCTATTTTATTAGTTTTGGAAAATACTATTTAGGACGAGGAGTAATATCAAACATTTTAGGTACAAATGTTAAATCAATGCAAGCTAACTTTACCGGCAAAATGAAGGAAGAATATGTTTATTTTTTACATATTGAACAAAATCATCTTGTTGTATATTTTATTGAATCACTTGTATCAAATGGTATAACAATAACAATAATAATAATAATTTTTAGTTTTACTTTATATTTGTAAAATTATAATTTTATAAATATTGCTTTTACCTAGCTTTTCTAAATATTTACGCTCGAAATGGGATTGATTTTGATGAGATGTTTGCGAGTAATTTATTGCTACGGATGATGGAAGAAAAACCAAGTTTAATTATAAAACTAAACCAACCAATAATGCGTGTTGATCCTATAAACAGAGATTTCAATGGTTTTGATCGGAAAATATATCGAAAATTTACTGATGATGAGATTGTTGAAGTGAATTGGGAACAGGTAAATTTTAATTTTACGCTATATATTAACCATATTTTTAAAAAATTGTGCTGCTTAAAACAAATTAAATTAGGCTAATCTTTACTTTGGGTAAGATATAAAAGTTTTTTTATTTTGGCTTTTATAAATTCAAGCAAGTATAAATTTAATTCTTGGCTTTATATCAGAGATCGAGAAGGTTGACCAATTCAGGAGGAAATCAGGGGAGAGATATTTTTAAAAACGCTTAAAAACCTATATATTTATAATAAAATTTTATCTAATTTACCTGGATTTAAACTGAATTTAAACTAAATATAATTAAATTAACTGGATTTAGCACCAATTTATAGAAAATTTCCTAATTTTGGTCGAAAAAATCAAAATATTTGCAGGCCGCCTAAGGCAGCCGGGGAAAATCGAGGGTGGGGCGTATTTTTTTGCATAGCAAATGCTAGAAGAAGATAATAAATCCAAATTTTCAAAATCATGAGAGATTTTTGCCTGGTCCCCTTCTTCTCGATCTCTGCTTTATATCGTTACAATCTTAAATAAATTATAATTAAAATAATAAATTCTAATACACTCTATCCCACTTAAAACAAACCCACTTATAACAAAAACCCGCTTATAACAAACAGGGACGGAAAAACAAAAATAAAATTTAGGTTGAGTTATATCTAAAATCAAGCGTTTGGTAAGCATGGGGATTTTAGATAAAATTTTACTCTAAATTATTATTCAAATATTGTAAATTAAAATAATAATTTTTTATTGAACTCTATAGTATAGGTTCTACAATAAAATGTTTAAAATTTATTTGTATATGCATATGTAATCTTATATTTTTCACTATATTTTTTACGAAATACAGTACTTATTAAATATACAGTGTATATTTAAAATATAGAGTATTTTTAAAATATATACTTTATGATTTTATCTTTAACATGCAATTTTTTAATTTTGTTAATATACTATTATAACTTTATTTACCTGTATGTCAATTTTGTTTATTAGATAATATTAATAAATTTAATTAATGACTAGATTTCAGGTGCATTTGATCTGCGCTTCTCCAGTGACAAACAACGAGAATTTGATCAACACTTCACAACCAATTGTGGTTATGCACTCAAAACAATTAGAATGTAATTAAATTCAATTTAAATTTAGTAATTAATTCAACAAGATACATAAATAAATAAATTTTGTTTATAGGAAAGGAACGGAAATTTATCAAAATATCACTGAATATCATAGGTTCAGTACAAGAGGAATACACAGAGCGGTCGAATATATACCTAGAATTTGGTCAAATTTACACACAGTTACCACTTATGCCAAACATTTGTACATGGACCAAGATTATTATATCACATACGAGTATGATATACAATTAAATACTGGTTTGTATTATAATAATTAATCTTATTCAATAAAAAATATATTATATTTCTAAAAATAACCAATTTTGTTTTTAACCAAAGAACATCTGAGACTGTATGCACGACAGGGAGTGAACGGAACTGTCGATTACTATCAGAGTCTATTAAAAAAGATGTCGGAATCAGCGTTTAATAAACTGTTCGACTTAGTGTCGAAAATGAAAGAACAGCACATTTCGACATCGGTTGTAAATGGAGTTGACATTGAAAGGGTAATTTTGTACAAGTTGATATATTGCTAATCATAAAAAATAAATTTATATTCAATTATAATTATATAAATACATGCATAATATATTAATTAATTAACATGTTGCTTAGTATTCTGGAGAATGGAAAATAATAGGACAAGTTTGTGCGGATGACTCGTATGATCGCACCGTTAGTGCTGTTAAGGGAGAGAAACTTATTGCGAAAAAATAGTAAATAATTTTCAAATTTTATTTTTTTTTAAATTATTATTTTCTAAACTGATATATATTTTCTAAATTTTTATTAAAAATCAAAAGTCTAAACAACAAAGAAGTGGAAGAACTACACTATACACCCATTAAGCAGAGCAATGCTTTAGAATACGATTCGCCGAAAGACCCGAAACGTTTCGGACATATAGAGGTGTTATATACCGATTATGTAAACACCAAAGTCGTCCTCTATAGGGGTGCCGTTGGAAAGGGATTCCGAATATTCCGGAGAGTTTTGGACCTGAAAAATATGATACAATTTCCGGAATCGGGTTTAGTTGACGTCGACTTTAGTAAAGTAATCAATTAATTGATTTTTTAAAAAGATTTTCTTATTTTTTATAATTTATTAAAATAATATTAACGAAAAAATTAAATTAATTAATAGATTGTCGGTGTTTGGGAACTGAGACTAACCACGAGATTAGATCCAAATTATTTGTTTAATAGAAGTGTGTCTTATTTGAATGGAAATGTACTAATGGTTAAAAGTTTGTAAGTTAAATTCAAGAATGCAATTGTAATTGATGTTATCATGATTATTTAAAACTAATCATATGTAGGAGTGACAGAGTAAATTTAATTTTGTATATCTGCTTTTTTGAGTAATAATTTTGAAGTAAACTTATATCGATAAATCGTTAAATTAGCGCTTAATTTAACAATTTATATTTTTTATTAATTAATCAAGTACATCACTTATAGGCAGGTATGGTGGCGCAGTGGCTATAGGCGCTTGTTTGTGCTTACATCTGAAGTAGGCAACTGCTAGTGGGTTCGAACGCCGTATGGGCTAATTATTCTTTCTAAGTTTTATAAAACTTATGGGGAAGGAAGCAAAATGACCACCGGTCGGTTAAAGAGGGCCGGTAGTGTACGAGCAGTTTAGTCACAAACTACATATACAGTTCAGGTGTGTGCTCTTAAAAATCTAACCACTATTCAGAGTTACCATACATTTTGGTAAAGTGACAATCCCTGAATGAACTGAAATGCCCGGTTGTACAGAAGAAAACCACAGGCGTGATACAAAATAAGCATATTAATTTACTTAAATTTATGTGTTATTAATAGAAAACACTAATATATATAACATGTTAATTTGAGCAATAAAATAACGATATATCGATATAAGTTTACTTCAAAATTATTCCTTAGAAACAAATATGCCCAGTTAAATTTACCCTGTTAATCTGTCATAAATATTCAATTATATATGATATTAATTACATTAATTTGAACTTATTTTGTTAGCATTAACGAAAATCAAGAGTTTTCACGAGTGACCAAAAAACACATTCCGGGCTCTAAAATATTGCACTTAGTGAGCAGCAAATCAGGAGAGGGGAGAGAAGCCATACTTTGGACCGACTATACGACATATAAAATTCAATACAATTACAAATCAAGCGGAGGTCATCTTTTAGTGTTTGCCCGACCTTTTGTCCGACACCACAGCGAAGACTATCAGAAAATATTATCTCAATTGAGTTTATCTGTTCGCTTGGCTTTGGGGAAACTGTTTGCCGAATCACATCCAATTATGCCCTACCCGACCAATCCTGATAACATAAATAGCCAGCTTAATTCTGCTAGTATAAACAGTCTGGCCATTTCTGCTAAATTAAATAGCCAGACTAATTCTGCTAGCTCAAATAGCCAGATCAATTCTGCTAACTTAAATAGCCAGACTAATTCTGCTAGCTCAAATAGCCAGACCAATTCTGCTAGCTCAAATAGCCAGATCAATTCTGCTAACCTAAATAGCCAGACCAATTCTGCTAACCTAAATAGCCAGACCAATTCTGCTAAATTAAATAGCCAGACCAATTCTGCTAACCTAAATAGCCAGACCAATTCTGCTAACCTAAATAGCCAGACCAATTCTGCT